>VUQR01004370.1:42981-91009 GCA_015108515.1 Hemichromis elongatus
TGATACAGTAATGACTGGACCTATTATTATTAAAAGGTGGTTGTTTAAATTTATATATGTAAAATACCGTGTCGGCTAATAATTTTACCATTACTCTACCATGATTACAGGTTTATACATCATAATTTTTGTCTCCTTGCAGATATTTTATTGCCCCTATAATTATTTATAGTTATTATATATATATGTGTAACATAACAATAAAAACTGTCTAGTGTGTAATTCAGAATGTTAATGACAGATCAACTTTCTTGCCGTGATGGTCCTCAAAATATTGGAGATGAACTTCAAGTAGGCCAAATTCTTCCACTGTGAATAAAACCCATTTAGTTCCACTTTCACTAATGTATTCCGGACAGGAGAAAGTTCAAACGGAGAGATAGGCAGTTCTCCACATTGGATAATTGGATATAACAAAACTCAGAGTGCATTAGGTAGAGCGATGAATCCAGGAGAAGAGAGACAGCAGCCATTATCTCTATCGTAACAGCTCGACTGAGAAATCATAACACGGACTCAATGAGATGGAGGACAGGCTGTTACAGCTGCTGAGGGCCACAAAGTTCATAATAACAAGAAGAAAGAAGGCAATGATTGATAGGATTGAAAGGTAGAGGAGAGTGAAGTCAGCCAGCGTCTTGTGTCTCCTTATTTAATGAGATGAACCAACCAGTATTTGTATGCAAGTTGTACTGCAGAGAGTTAAAACTCTGCAGTTTTCTTTAGGATAAACCAAGAATGTTTTAGTTTTCCTGGACCTCTCTTTTAGTTTTTGAGCTTGCAACTCGGCCCTTTCCCAAGCTGCAGCAGGCAGCTACATTCAGGAAACCTACTGTTTACTACTTGCTTAGTGTCATCGTCAAGCAGACAAAGTTAGCTAACACCATATAAACTGTGTAGCGTTTATGAAGGTAAATTGTCTGTAAAAAGTGAAACGGAACTTATAGTTAAAGCAGTGGTGAGAACTCCAACAGCATATGAATGCCTCCCCCCAAATGGCCAAAAACACAATGATCATAAATCACAGATTTTTAAATGGATTTCCTGTGTGGAACAAAACCAGCCAGCCCATAATAACTTGGCCATCCTGTGTCTTCCTCACGCTACACAACTCTCTTTTTCTGCTTGTTTTAACAAATTCACATGAGAAGGTTTAATGACATTTTTCTGTAAATGTTGAGAACCATCCGGAGGCTCAATCTTGCTTCTGGTGAAACCATTAGAGATACTCTTTTAACGGTGAGCAGCTATAAAGGGATCAGACCAGATCAATTCAGGCAGGATGTGGGTAATCTTACCGAGAATGCTTAATATTCTACAATATGTAATACTAAAACTTAATTAATGAAAGAAATTAGCAAGAGAAGGGACGCAAAGCATGTTGTATCATGAGGTCATACTGTTGATTGTACCTTTTTTATTAGATTAGAACGAAAAATGAAGTTCTGTTAGAGCAATTTTCCCATAAATATTAAATTTCACAACTACTTCAATTAATATATTAAATCAAGCTTGCCAGCATGACCCAAATTTGAGTGTTTCTGATGGATTTTTAATGAATTTATAGGCAGCTATGGTGAAAGCTGTGCTTCTTTGTTTAAATCAACTAAATGCTTTGGTGCAAGTCAAAATAAGCATCTGTAACAAATGTACATTTTAAGGTTTCGTTAACATTTTGATACTAAACATAGGGGCAGACTTGGAAAGAGAGGTCACAAGAATAGCTAAGCAATTTTACATGCCTCCCTATACTCACACACACACACTAACATACACCAACTATAGGAAATATGCCTGTCTTGATTGTAATAACATCTCTAAGGGTATACCGCTTTGAATTAAATGTAAAAGGCACATGAGCCTTCACCTCCAATCAACCTGAAACACACACACTGAGCCTGAGAAAACATTATCAGGCTCCTAAAAACACAAATATACTCAAATATCCAGAAAAATATTACCTTTAATATTTGTACTAGAAGACCAAACCAAAGTCCGGGGGCTACTGCAAACTATAGCCTAGACTAATTTATTGCTGTGTGGCAACAAAAATGTCTCCTGTCTCCACTCAGGTGTTGAAAAGTCTCAGACTGATACAGAAAGAGGCACACACACACGTGCAGACACACACAGTCTGGAGCTGGTGGCTGCTGCTGTTGGAACCGTACGGGGATTACTTACAGAAAACCTATTATCTATCTGGCAAGATGTAGGTGTGTGCGTATGTGAGGAAGCACATGCCTGTTTGTGTGGTATACTTGGACGCCAGCAGCAGTAGGCCAGCAAGGTAATCAGTAAAATCAGACTGTCTGCATCTCCTTCTACTGTAATTTTCTTTAAATAGCAGTGATGTCATGTAAGCGGTAGCGTGCTGCTGGTGGCTGTGGGCAGCAGTGAGACACCCCATCCCGACCATGTTTGTCTAGTATGGCTTTGCTGGTGGGGGGCTGGTGGTAGAGGGCCGGGCACGGGGCCAGTGACAGCTAATGGTAATAGTCGGGAAGTGGATGTGGTGGTTTAATCACACACTATGAGGGGAGAATACTAAGCTTCCACCTCTGACTGATGTTGCCAGTCTAGCACTCAGCGTTCACTTTTCTTGTTCCCGCTTCTCTTCTTTTCTTGTTTTGAAGGGGGATGTCAAAGGTGTCTTACAGAGGTAATGTTGCCTCTTGTAAGCATAATGCCCCACTTCATGAATTTGTAAGTTCCTGTTAGCTGCTCTTTTGTGCTTTTGCTTGTTTTTTAACTTCCTTTTGTCTCTCTCCTTGCTCCTTTTTCTTTTCACCATTCCTCCTGACAGCAAAGCAGGGTTTCGTGTGTCTTGTAGCTCAGACTCTTATTCATCAGCCTGCTGAAGAGCCCGCTGAGGAAACCAGTGTGGCATTAAACCAAGTCAGCGGTCTGGTCAAAGGGAACCACATGTGTTCCTAACAGCCCTCAACTGACACACACATACACACTCCTCGCTTGACAGAGTCCAGATCACGGCACGATGAAATGGCAGCCGCACCAGAGCTGAAAAGTTGCGGTTCTGGACCGGTGTGGTTCGGTAAACGGAGCAGTGCCACTGGGTGAGCTCAGGTGTTGTCCCGCCCGAGTCGAGCTGCTCACATTTTTGGAGGCAAACATCACAGAAACTTGGAACATTTCCTCCACAAAGTAATCAGACATTTTCAATCAAAGTTCATGCAAAATATAAAATTGTAAGTAGCACAGCCATGACTTTTTGCCCCCTTGAACAAGCACGAGCTTTGCGGTGATTACTGAGGCTCAGAGTGATAGAACGTGAGAAGAATGGGGTGAAATCTGTGACCTTTAGAAATGGTCCACTGAAGAGACACGCGGCGGCGGTTATTAAACAGGGTTGCTGAGGCCGCAGTCTGATGTCACTAGACGTGAGCTTTAAACTGCAGTTTTGGATTGGATTATTTTTCTCAAAAAGTTTTGTAATTGGAAAAATTTGCATGACATACTTTGGTTTGAACCGTTTTACGGCAGAAAAAAAAAGTGTGAATTTGAAGAAAAACTTTCTCAAAGAAAGTTTTAATTGGATTTGAGTTAATCCCTACAAAACTGTTGAGGAGAAAGAAAAAACAGCTTTGAAACTTTTAAATGGTCATTAAATGTTTGCAGTGTTGCCATTTTCACTAACGTGCAAGGAAAACACTTGTATTAATTAAAAATTGATAAAAAAGATTGAAATGCTAGTTATATGGAACCAATAGTAGGAATACTGCTAAAAAATAGGAAAATTCAAACAAAACACACACACTAATTCCATGGTTAATAACCACTGCCTCTGTTTGATCCCTCAGGTGTAATGGTCCAAAGAAATACGCTTTTGAAAGCACAACATCAGATTAAAGGTTAATTTGACAATAAACAACTGACTGGAAATATGTTTCTTGTCACCACGTTCATTCGCAGCAGTAAATTAAGATAAACCGGATGCATCCACACCCACAGAAATTTGGATGCTTCGCATCATGTGTTCATGAGTGTTAAAGTGTCAGTGTCATGCATTGTTCAAATTGAGACAATATCACCTGAAATTCACAGATGGAGTGCACTCACATGTGAGTGATGCATGCCTGCACTGATGTAATTTACGTAGCATTTTTCGAGTCAGTGAATGCGCTTAAGATTATAAGTCACCATATATACATACAACACTTTATTTATGGCTAATTTAAAATGACCAGTCAGTCTCGCCCATGCACATGTTATGATGGTGGAGGGATGAACTAGGCAAATAAGTAACAAGTAGGCTATACATGCACTGAAGCAGCTAAACTGAGAATCAGTTGGATATAAAGAGAAACAGCATCTGAAAGATGGGAGATACACTAACCTTAGTGATGGCGAGGGCGCAGGCTTGTCCCCAGATCTCTATCAGCTGCTGTTGTCCAAACCTGTAGTCCCTCAGTAGTTCTGTCTCTATAGCTGCTGCCTCCCCTTTACTGCCAGACACAAATACAGACATGCTGTAAGCAACAGAAGTTCATCATCAGTAAAATCATCTGCAGCATGTAGGTGAGGCTGTTTAAAGAGAAGACTGTGCTAGATGTGTAGCACATGTGGCATGTTGTAAACGTTTTATCAGTCGTAGCAAATTAAGTTTTATTAGCTCAAATACATTGAAATGTGTGTAATTTTTCTTCTCTTGAATCCCAGTGAGGTTATTTTTTTCTGTTTATACTTTAGATACTAAGTTTTGTTCTGTTTTTGTTTACTGGGGTAAATAAACCCCATGTTGAACAGAATAGTTAAAAAGAGCCTGTGCGGTGTGTGTGCGTGCGTGAGTGAGTGTGTGTGTTAAAATAGACTAAAAGAAGACACAGCAAAATTAGTATTTCCATGTGTAGCCACTTAAATGGTTGTTGTATACTTACGTTAGTAACTAGTAAGAGCCTCCAGGTTTTTAAGTGTTACTCAAACAAGTGTACACGTCAGTGGTTTCTTATAAGAAAACAGCTTCTGGGAAACATGGTCATGGTCTAAACATGTGATCCATAAACAGCAACAGCCTTTATGCATTATACAAGTTTGTGCAGAGTTAAACACAGCTTGAGGCTGCTATGTGGTCAATATACTTGTAATCTAATGTTCACTCATGTTCTTTCTGATGTAACCGGCTATTGGCTGCTCAATGCATGGTGACAGTGTGACTACTGTTGCCATATTGAAGCTTCTGATGTGTGTGTGTGTGTGTTTGTCAACAGGGCTATGGGCAGGTGGCATGACCTGTTATTGAGAGTATGAAGACCAAGTAAAACCATTAAGTCTGTAATCCGCATTTCAGATCCGAGTCTTTCAAATAGTATGCATCTCTATTACTCTAGAGACACCTGGTGGCCCTCTGCAGTACTGCAATTCAAAAATAAAACCAAAATTAGTGAAACATTTACTTTGAACTTTATCAGATGGTTGTATTAATTGTTCCAGTTTCCTGAATGTAGGATTGCTCTACAGTAGAGTACAGTAGAGGGTCAGAGCACTTTTTGGAGGCACTAGAAACACTTAAACAATTTTAGTCATGTGATTGTAATGTGGCTGATTGATGCTTGTGTATAGGCATTTCCTCTTGTTACATCATTTGTGCTACTTCTCATTACATCATGTGTCGACACACAAACACCCCATATCGGGAACATGGAAGAATATATAGACCACAGCTAACACTGACATCTACTATACAGCAAGTTTAACTATATAAATCCAGTCATGTAATTATGGATACAGATGAGCAAGCTGTCCTTTAAAAAAAAAAAAAAAAACTCTATATTTTTATCTAAACACTCAATCATTAGTGTCACTGTAATGGAATCATTTAAGTGCTATTCAGTTCTATTTATTTTCCAGAAACAAACTCAAGCACAAGCAAGATAAAGATTATTATTGTTGTGAACTATTACACTGAAGGCCGGTTTCTGAATCCCTGGGTTCTTCTCTGATCTTGCAACAATGTGTGTGTTTTATAGATGTCTATAAAGAAAACAAGGGGCACACATAAACTCACTGCAGGTCATCTATCTCTGTTCTCTGCAGTTTATAGTGTGACTAATGCTAAACCTGCTTTTGTTCCATTTAGATTTTTATTAGACACAGCAGTTTTTGTGTGTGTGTGTGTGTTTGTGTCAGTAAGTCAGTGTATCCAAGTGGGGCTCCTGGCATTTACCTGTGCCAGTGGAGCAGCAGCAGCTGTCACCCATGGCTCACCTCAGGGATGTTTCCTGAGTCACTGAGACAAGTTGATCTTTGGAAAGTTCACCTCAGTTCACAGGGTTTACTCTGTGTTTTGCTGTGCCCAAAAATATTCAGAGCTTCTTACAGCTTTTGTTGAGCAGACTTGATTCTGCGTGAGGACGGGCTATTCTGCGAGTTTGCCTTTAAAACAGAAATGGGAATTAACCAAACTGTGTAAAAATAGCTGTTGATGGGTGTGCGAGAGGATATGCCGGGAGGCTAAATCTCAGCCCAGGATTGTTGCGTTAGCGGTAACAGTACCGCTACAATGGGCAATTAGTATTGATCCTTACCATTACTGACAGAACAAAATGTTGTGGGTGTGCAAATCAACAATTGGTAGTTTTAGCCAGGAGGCTCTACCACAAGCGGAACAGCACACTGTGTTCAGGACTAAGACAGATGGCTGCTTCATGCCACATACTGCATGCTCTCTCAATTACCAATTCTAATCATGCTTATTAGTATTTGTTTAGCTGAAGCTAGTGAGGTGAATTTGAATGTGCAACAAGTTTTAACAGAAAAGTGCTCCTTAGGTTAAGCTGCAAATACATACCAGTTGCGGTAAAACTTAAAAAAACACAGCTGTGTCCATGCATATGTGTGTGTGTGCGTGTCTGTGTTGCAGAAAAACAAGGCCTCATGAGTAATAGTTTCTCTTGCACCTGTAGCTATAGTCATGCAACAGCTAGGAGTCTCTCCCCCGGAGGGAGAGTTGATTTCCCCATGGTGCATGAGATGAGCGCCTGCGGTGTGCCACCCTCATTGCAGCAAAGCTTAACTATGATCACAACCTGCTTAATGAGTCTGTTTACCTTATACATGAGATAAGACAAAATGAAACTTTAAATGGCTGCTGTGGGGAAATTAGGCCAGTGCAGCAGCAGCAGTACATGGAAGGAGAATATGCAGCAAAGATCAAACATAATTTAAATAATAATGGACAAGTTTGAGGTCATAACGACATTAAACATTTTAACACAAACATTTAAATGAATAATCATGTTTGAATGTGTTTTTGGAAAGAGCAAATTACACAAATTACACAAAACAGAAGCAATAGTTTGTTTGTTGAAAGAAATATTTCAATACATTAGGGATTTAAATGTATATCCTGTGGACAGTGACTCATATACAGAAAATATTGGAATATCTAGTAGAAACAGATGTTAAATTTAAACAATCCAATTCAACAGTTAAGCTACAAAACGATTAAAATGTTGAAAGGAGCACCCGAGGGTGATAGATTTGATACAGATGAATGAAAAACTCATAAATAATATGTTTTAGTGTGGAATTTCTGGCCGTGAAGCATCCTTGAATCACATGAGAGATGACTATTCCCCTGAATATCAGAAGGGCTTCTATTTTCCCCACACTAGAAGACTGAAATAACCACATTTCACAACCCCCGCCCACTCACTTTGCCTAATTTCCACCTTTCAAGAGTGATCTTCTGATGCAATAAGAAGCATGATTAAAATAACAGTGAAAGACTGTGGTTGACATTTTACTTGTCAGGCAGAGCGGTATATCATGATGCAAAACAAGTGAGACACAAGTGAGACACAGCAGTGTTTCCCCTACTGCTGCCTTTAGTGCTTACTGCCAAGAAGAGAAAAAAAAGAAAAAGAACTATATTGCCTTTGTTAGCTTATGGAGTGGTGGAGTACTTAAGAAACTGCACTGGGATTTTCCCGCACAACCATCTCTACAGTTTACAAAGATTGATCAGAAAACAAGAAAAAAAAATTGCTAATGTAATTTCTTTACACAAAACTGTTTTGTTTTTTGCCAAAAGGTCAGAGGAGAATGACCAGACTACTTTGAGCTGATAAGAAAGAAAAATAACTGAAACAGCCACTTGGTATAACTAAGACAACCGGAAGCATGGATCCATCCTGCCGTGCATCAACAGTTCAGGGTATTTTTTTTTTTTTTGGCACACTTTTAGTGCTTTAGTACCATCAGACCACCGTTTAAACACCACAAACTAACGTCAGAATTAACGTCAGAATATGGGCGCACCACAGTGCACCCATATTCTGACGGCTGTTTCAGGGTAACTCACCGTGTCCCAAAGCTCAAATCAAATAGTTTCTACAGGAGAGTTGCATCATGGACAAAGAGCCAATAAAGGGTGTCGAACCCAATGTAGTAATAAGATGTGCCTAACAAAGTGGCCAATGAGTGAATTGTTTATTTGTTCTATTCAGAGACGGGCAGTAACGTGTTACTGTAATCCAATCACTTTTTTCAAGTAACGAGTAAAGAGGGAAGAAAACTGCGATGGAAGTAAACTTTTTTCTATTTTTTTTCTACTTTTTTTTCTTGCATATATTTGAAAAAGTGAGTGTAAACACAAAAAATATTTTATTTTATATGCTGGAATATGCAGGAAAAGACTGTAGCATATAATTTAAGTTTTGCTTGATGCAATGTAATAAAATTAAAAGATTAAAACTAATAAAAAAGTTTTTAAAAATAGGCTTTTTCAGTTGATTCAGTTTTATATGATGGATTATACAGAATAGAATTGGGCTGAAAGGTCTATTGCTTTATAACTTATTCAGGCTGAGTATTATGTTTTTTGGAAAAGTAACTAAGTAATAAAGTAATTAATTACTTTTGAAATAAGCAAACAATAATGTAACTGATTACTTTCTTGGACAAATAATCAGCAATAAGTAACTCATTACTATTTTTAAGTAACTTGACCAACACTGGTTATATTTATACAATGTTATTTTTTCCTAATTTTTCTCCAATTTCATTTCGGTGTCAAAGTATCTTTGCTCTCTCTTCTCCTCAGCCTCTGGACACTGATTGCTCCACACAGTGAAAAGAAGAGGCCACTTAAGATAGAGATAGAGACGCCACTTGTTGCTGTAAGGGAAACAGAAGCTTTGCCTAAAATAAGGACGAGAATAGGGCGGCTGATGGAGCAAAGCTCAGTCCTTTTTCCTCCCCTGTGCCACTATGAGATTTTTGGTTTTAGTCAACTTTTAGTCATTTTGGGTGTTTCACTACTCAGAACCAGCACTTACTCATAAAAGTGACTGTACATAATGTAGGTTACCTGCCTCAAATTTATTGTATTGTAATTAACTGTACTACATAGTAGTAGGCCGTATGTGTCAAGGGGCCCATTCTGGTCCAGTAATGAGCTGTTAATAATTAGTCAGACTCCTGCTTGTAGGCGACAAAAAGAATTAAAAAAACACTGTTCATTAGTTCAGTAGCCATCTTTTCCCTCTCTCAGTCATTATCTGTCCACCTCCCGCTAAGTTTATTACTCGACAGCTGTTAATGATACTTCAGGTCTTTCAAACACAAAAAAAAGTACATGAAAAAAACGTGTTGATCTGAAGAAAGGCATTCTTTTATGTCTGTTTATGTCCTCTTTACAACACTAATCTGTGACATTTCCATTAAATGATTATGTAATTTGATGCACAGTTAACAGAAGAGAGCGATGATTCAGCCAGTGCAGTGGAAGCATTTGTCTTCTGTAACTTCCCTTTTAGTGCAGTTCTGTGCAGAAGTATTGAGCCACCTCTCAGTTACTTATATTTTGCCTCCAATGAGCCAGACTTCACTATAGCTTTTCACTAGATCCAACACCTGTACCTGATCATTTTCAGAGTATTACTTTTATTAATTTTTATTTCTATTCTTTTTGTTAAGCTGATTAACACTGACCTGTGTATTACCTATAAAAATGACACCTAATTCAAGACATGAACCACTGTGTCTACACATCACAGATAACTCAGAAAAGAAGTCATTTTAAATGATGTCTTTAGGTAATTCGATACTACCAGGCAGTCTCAAAAATATATCTATTTTTCCCATTTTGTTGATTTAATCTATAATAAATACCAAAGATAACACATGAAATAATTTTTTATACCAATAAGGTGACTCCCAAAGAGCTAATTACCAAACTGGACAAGTGGGGGACAAAAGAAGAAGTGGGAGGCATAAAAAAAAAAACAACTACAGCAGACCTGACATGGGACCTGAAAGACTGTCGGCCCATATACAGTTAACTGAAGCCTGATCAGTTAATCTGTGCATATGTCCCATTTTCCAGGCAAAATCTGTTGAAAAAAATATTAGTGACGCAAGACTTCTGCACAATATTGTAATGCAAATACTTGCTTTTGTAATGTTCACTAGCTTAATTTTCCAAGCTGAGTTTTAGAACTTTTCTAATAAGGAATAAATGCAACAGAATTTCATGCAAATGACAGAAGGAGACTATTTTTCATAAATTTGGACAAACTTTAGACAAACTGGTATAGGGACTTGTAGATCTGGCATTGTAGTCGATGCAAGATACATTTTTTCTCAAAATGACAAATGGCAATCTCAACATAGGGACTAAAAATGAAGTCAGCCCCCCTCAAGTGTCAGTAGGGGGAGCATTTTGACACAAATGTTTAATCTAGTCTGTCTTCAAATGTGAAATATCCCACATTACACAACACAACTTTAACCTGCTTGTGGGAGTAGAAAAAAACAGTCCATGGTGGTAACCATAAATGTCTGCACAGATTACATTAAATCCACTCGTGTCTTCTGCTGTATTTTCATTAGGCCTCAGTCACACAGGTGTACTAGGTAAGTAGGAGGAAAGCTTAAAAAAAACAATGATGAAAGCAGAAATGGAAAACATACATAGTAAAAAAAAGCAACAAGCAATGGAGACAATTGATCTTCAGAGTAAAAGTTTTGTCTTATCATTGCAAGCAAGAGAATTGGATTGTGATCACTTTCATAGCGTCACTACAACTCGGTAAGTGCGAACTATGGTTGGCGGCGACAACAAAAGATTTTCGAGCTTTTCGGTGCAGCGCCATATACTTTGCAATTACCAGCAACCACATGCTGGTAATTACAAACACATATTTTTCTCTAACAACCTGTAATTGCCAAGGAGACACCTGTTGGTCTCCAGGCCTGTATAACTGAGGCCTTAAAGCCAACATGTCAAACTGTACATGTGAATTAGAGGAAAATTCATATCAACATAATTCATCCTTTAGCGCTCAATAATATCACACAAAAATTTCTGTGCAGTCGTCTAATGAGACAGATGGAGTCAAAGTAGCAGGTCGATTAAATGATGAACATTGTTATTCCTGACTTATGGCTTAAGTTTGAAGTTGCATGGACATATAAATGCCTGCAGAGGCATAAAGGCACTAGTAGTGACGTACGGACCAGAGGAAGGAATATCATAGAAATTCAGGTGATATAACCAGAAATAGGCAGTGACGGAAAATGTGAAGGTGGGATTGTGTGGATGAATTTCACATTTGTTTTCTGTCACCTTCTCTCTCCCTCAGTTGTATTAACACATGCTCACACCATCCTGAAGGGTGAAAAATTACATATGAACCACAAAATATTTTAAAAAGCAAAAACATTATCTTTCTCTGCCACTCTTATCCTCCCTTTTTTTCCACATTTCCCTTTTTCCCCTGTTGTTCTGATCGAGGGTTGCACTTTACCGAACCAGAGCGATGCCACATGGAAAGGTGACAGAATGAAAGAAAGAGAGAGAAAAGAGCAAGAAGGGGGGAGGGCTAAAGAGGGAGAGCACACACGGGATATGACTCACCAACAGCTGATTTAATCTGTTCGGCTTTATTATTTTTTTTTATGTATACGCTTTTTGATCTGAGACACGCCTTTAGTGGGAGAGTGGAGCAGGTAAATCCAGAGGTAAGTCGACTGTCATCATCATTCCTTCCAAGCATCACTTTAATCATTACTCTGAAGATAATCTCATTATAGACCCTCAGCCATGTTCCGCTAAAAGGTTTTGGTCATAATTTTGATATCATGCTGTAGGTCAGCCATGCTTTATACCCTGCTAAGCATTAAAGTGGCTTGTACTATGTTACAAAAAGATGACTCCCCTGCAGTTCTAACATGATTATCAGAGCGCTTTCTCAGGCCTATGTCCGTATGTGTGCATCTAATTTGACATTTGTCATGTCAGAACACCTTTCATCATCAATTGCACTGCCTGCAGTGTGCCTCCATGAAGTCCCACAGAATCCAAGGAAAGTAGAAAAGGACAGATGTGTGACTGCTACTGCTAGTAATAAAAATAAAAGAGAGACAGAGTATATCTGACTAGATGAATGTATAGATGTTTATATATGTTTACGAATATAGACTATTCGTGTATTCTGGTGGTTTGATAGATGTGAAACAATAAACTCACTCTAGCTTAAGTGACCAGGGTGCAGAATAATGCAGAATAATCACAGCAAGCCAAAATCAGGAGAGCATGACTCATTAGAGGTGTCGAGTTACTCTATTCAAACCGACATGTGTATATTGCTGAAAGCATAAAGATTGTGTTGTTTTGTGAGTGGTCCTATGGCGTGTCCAGTTCTATGTCCTGCGATATGTTTCGAAATAACAAAAACAAATATAAAATTGTAATGATTCACTGTGTAATTGGCTTGCTGGGGGGGGATCAGGTGCCACAGCGTTGGGAGTGTCGCCTCAACAGTCTCAGCTGGCAGATAGGAGCTGGCTCTGAGCCGCCATATGGTCCCTTTCTAACTGGCCAGCATGAGCCCTGTCATGCTGCTCAATTCTTATCAAATCAGGACGCCATGATTCACTTTTTTTCCTTAGGCAATAATTTAGGACTTGCTGTATGTCGTGTGTGTCTGTGTGTGTGTGAGAGAGAAAGAAAGCCATAAAAATCACATCCATATGACTATCTCCGGTAGTATCATTCTTTTAAATCTGCCTTAATCAGTTTAGTTGTCTGCTCATGTTTCTCATATCCGGTACGACGAGACAGACATTCTTGAGATAATCTCAATCAGCGGCTCCTCCATTTGCTCTCATAACTCATTTCACCCTCCAGCAGCCGTGTACCTGTAGATACAAAAGATGAACAAGGATCATATTAACCTGAAACCACAGGTGATGGCGAGTTCATTTCAGTGTTACATTTCCTTTATATGTGAGAGAGTGCGTGTTCTCAGGAGCTAAAAATATCCATGCATGAGTCAAGTCTGCTTATCCCTCATTTTTAGATGTCATGTGATAGCACAAGGAGAAGAGCTTCTATCCAGATGGATGAGCACCCACCTACACACACACACACACACTCGTATGCATACAGGTCACACAGATGTACTGAAGTACACGAGACAAACAGGGGTGCTCGCACTCCCACATACCCACAGGTTACATCATCCCATGCCTGCCTAGTGGTCTTTAATCTCTGCCTCTCCTTGAAGCCCAGTCTCTTCAGTTTGATGCCAGGGGCCATAAGGATCATAAATTATAGGGCATGCGTTGTCACATCCTGTTTCTTTCTCCTGAGACAGATCTTTGTCCTCCAGGTACTGGAGGCAGAGCAGAATGGATAACGCAATTTATAAGGCCACTGGCCAGGACACACAAGAAAGATGACCCATTTATGTTACTAAGTGACCTGAGTTTAATAACAACTATGTATCAGTTTTCCTGAGCTTTTGGAGAAGCTGCTCTTCAGCCCGGCTGTCATGTTTGAATGTGCGTACAGTTTATCTACCCATCTCTAGATTAAGCTCGATACTTATTTTACAGAAAGTAAGCATCCATTTCATAATGTTTCTGCGCAATACTCGTGATGGTCTATACAAGGAAAAGGCGACCTAATTTTTCTCCCTCGTGGGCCCCTTATGCACAGCCCTGGTGTCATAGCAACAGTTACCAGAATCACTTGACTGAACATAAAGAAGAAAAAAAGTTCAGTACACCCTTTTTACTATGGATGTATACATTACTGTACCCATGGTATTCTATGGTTAATTTGATCATCTGCAATGCACAAGCCCTCACCACCATTGAATATGATATGGAAGCCTTAGCTTGCAGTGCTTTTTTGAGTAATTCACAAATTTACTGCTTGATGCACTTGATGAAACTATCAGAAAAGTTAGAAAAGCTTCTGGGGTTTAAAGTATTATAGCGACATCCTGAAAGTAAGAAGAATAGATAAGAAAAGGTGGGGAGAGAACAGAGGCAGAGAAAGTGACACAGTATAATTAGAACAACAGCCACTTGCAGTACTGAGATACAAAGAAACAAGTCAGACTAATAAAAACCTGCCATGAAGAGGACAGTCTTCCTACAACCTCCTCTGCTATATGTGGCTAAATAAACACTTTTCACCCAGAGTGCAAGCTGAGAGCACCAGGGCTCTCCAGGACTTCCAGAGAAAGTGTTTAATCAGTGTCAGCAGTCTATCTTTATGTTCCTTATGCTGACAGAGAACTGGTAGGACTATTGAAAGCAGCTAAAAAGAAATATGTGGTTTTTCCTCTATTTCAGGTCAGTCTATAATCCCTCCGGGCCTCTGTCTGCAGCTCTAACACCCATTTAGCTCCAGATGTCACGGCTGGTTAACAGGACACAGAGTAACAATGTGTGTGTGTGCAGAGAGGGGAATCACAGCATGATCAATAAGCAGGAAAAGAATGGAAAAATGAAAGCAGGATGCACGATACACATACAAAAGATGTGCTTTTTATCAATTACTGAGTATATATTGTATATATTTATCTATAACTGTTCCTGCAAATAGCAAAAAGCAACCAAGTGACTGATTGCAAAACTATCCTTTCAAAATTTTGGCATAAAATAAATAATGGTGTTATGTGGTCTACAAAGGTGCTGTGTGACTAAAATAGAAAACTGAAGTGAAGCAAAGAAATCTAAAAAAAAAATGTCAGCATGATTTTCCCATAATTTACTGCCTTTGCAGTTGTGAGTTTTCTGTTTACAGATTCCATTTTGCTGTCGGTTTTAGTGAACACGATGACATTCAAACACAAAAACATAGTTATACACGCTTTTTTCGAATTCCATTTCAGGAGTATTATGACTACAAGGTCAGTAGTAACCCTGCATAAAAAAGAATTAAAATATGTGAATGCATCAGTATATCACAGCACTGACTATATTACTCATATTAGTAAAATGGTGAAAGGAAGGTCCCAACCAACAGGACCACTCCCTCCGTGAACATGATCAGTACATACCAACAGGATGCAGCTGGTCTGAAACATGTATGACAAAGCGATATTTTAAGCCATCACATAATGTCACAAGGGCAGCATGGTGGCACAGTGGTTAGCACTGTTGCCACACAGCAAGAAAGTCCTGAGTTCAATTCTACCATCAGGCTGGGGTCTTTCTGTGTGGGGTTTGCATGTTCTCCCCGTATTTGCGTGGGTTTTCTCCGGGTACTCCGGCTTCCTCTCACAGTCCAAAGATGTGCACTTGAAATTGTAAGTAGTGTTAATGAAAAGTACCCGAAAAAAGACAAATGTGACCTTGAATACAGTTCAAATGATAACTGATACTCTAGGTATTAATTATAATTGGTTCTAGTTCTCGTAATATGTGGATGAATGAATGGAAGATGCCTCACCATTGATTTACATTGGTCCTTTGGCCAGACAATCTAAAATTGAAAAGTAGTGAAATAATAATAAATTCTGAAAGAATCTATTTCTCCAAGAGGGATTAAATATTCACTCGTGAGGTGCTGTGAAGCTATGCTGTTGTAAAATATGATGTGATCTATTTAATATGATCCTAGGCTTATACAAACAGAATCAGCAGCAAGGTAGGAATGATTAATATAGTCCAGTGATTTCAACACACTGGGACTGTGAAATGTTGACTTGTAATCTTTTAATTTATCGTTGACTGTATTTGGCAACAGTGTATATTTTTTTCTGGGACCCGACAGACCTTCAGGACGTGGATGTTGCAACATTTGCATCTGACCCTCTGTGCAGCTTAGCCCCCAACCAGTTTTTCTCCCAAGGGCAGTAAGGTAGGTTCAGTTGTCGAGGGGAGGATGCACACTGATCCCACCCATATATGTATCTGTCAGTCTGTCGGGTCTGTTTGTGATTTTTGCATTTGTACGAGTCTTGTTGTGGTCATCGAGCTATTAGTCTACAATCTACACTCAGCAAAAAATGTAACATATCCAAAAAAAAGAATACAAGAGATTTTTAAAATACACTTTTTTTTTTTAGAAAGAAAACAAAAAAGTAGCTGATCAGTATAATGAATGGCTCAGTGAACGAACAATTTGAAGTTCAAGCCTGCAGTTTGAGTAAAACTGAATATAAAACTCTTTTCAGTGTATTTTGTTATTTTCATTTGTTGTTGTTGTTTTCATGACGTGTCCCCATTACAGGGTTTGATGGCCCTGGAGGAACGCAGTGGGCCTCAGCTTAGCTGGTTTGGTTACAAAAGACTAATTTCCCTTTTTGCTTACACTTTTTACATTCTATTTTGTAGCACGACCAATAACAGGCAAGACGAGAGAATCCCCAGGCAGAGCCAGAGGAGGACAAAAAAAGAGAATGATGCTGCTACTGCTGCTGAAAACTCTCCAAGGATCCCTTTGAACTCCCTCCACATAGATTGTTCACTTTCTTCCTACCTAATCATCCTCGGAGTGCATGCACGGGTATAAGTGTGTGTGCGCTTCTGCCACAACTATGTGCGTGTGTGATCTAATTCCTACTCTCCTGAGAAATCCTCTTTCACGGGGCAAACTATGCAGTGTTTCATAAGGCAAAAGCAGGTGGGTCAACTGAAAGGCAATTAGATACAGAACACATGCAGCACATAAAAACCAGAGAGCATATTAATGAGAAAGCCTCAAACCCACACTGCCACTGTCTCAGTGTCTCCCACCTAGTTGCCCATTAGCTGTCATGCAAAGTGTTGTTTTGTTTCTGACAAAGCTGTATCCCCACCCAGGTGCACCTGCATGTGTACATGCACGCACACACACTCAGTGTACTAGTTGTTTATAATTGATGAGCCCAGCAGTAGGGGAAACCATGAGAGGGACCAGAGAGACCATTGAATTGAAACTGGCATTCGGCCGACCTTTCGCAGCTTCGCTGGCATGTGAGCATGCACATGTCTGTGTGTGTGTGCGCGTGTGTGTGGGTTTGCATGGTTGGTTAGCTTTATGATGCCTGGCTAGCAGGTGGCAAAGAAGAAATGTCTAAGAGGTGTAAGGAGATCAAGGCTGATGGCGAGAAATGATGAGCGTATACTTCAGAGATGCTTTGATGATGATGAGAGAGTTGAAAGAACGCTGAGGAGCTACAGAGTGATATTCCAGCGAGATTCTTCTAATGAGAGAAGAGCAGGCGGGCGTTTCAATAAACCTGGACACAACTTGGGGGAGGGGCTATTTTTGTTTGACTCGCATCATTCTCTGATGTGAGTCAATCACAAAAACCTAACACTCTTCTCTCTGTCAAGTGGAGTTTTACACGAGCAATTAGCCTGCTCCTGTGGTGGTTTGGATTATAGGCGCAAATGCTCACACTTAACAAACCCCACAATGTCAGAAATGACTAACAAATTCCAGCTGCTGCTCAAACATCCTCACAATTCCGCTTGCCCTTGGCACCTTCCAGAACTGACAGATGAGTTTGTCTGGTAAAGGTCCGTGCTTGCAGCTGTAACCTCAGGCTACCAACGGCTTTTACATTGACGGGCTTGGCTGCATAACGTATGCACATGTGGCATTTCCCATACATTAGGAACAGATTGTCACGCAAGCTGCGCAGCCCGAGGAGCCTGGCAGGGTGTCGTATATGAGAATTGGTGGATTTTTGCATGCAGCTGTGTGATTGTGTGTCCTGGGGGGCACACATTTTGTCTTCTGTGACGGTGTATATGTGTGCATAGAGCCGGGGTTCCTCACCACCCTTGAAGATGATTCGGAGAGGTGAAAGTAGCAAAAGGGGTAGGCACAGATGTGTCAGCTACATGCTGCAAAGGTGTGATGTGGGGGTGGAGCCATCACGCTGAGCCTGCTTCCGTTGCAGCTGCCCACACAAACAGGCCCATCACCTGTTATATTCCACTGATTTACACTAGCACTGCCAGCTCACAGCTAGCAGAGTGAAAAATGTCATTGGCAGTCATTTTCATTCACAGGTGTCTGCTCATCTTACTACAACCTAAAAGTTTGTCTAAGTTTATCACAAAAAATCTGAACAAAGTCTTGCTTTAAATTGCTTCAGCAGGCGATACATCTCATGCATGTAAATAGAGTAGTCAAATAGATTTTTTTAGTTTTAATATGCATAATTAATTGCAGGATCATTATTCAATCTCTTCAAGGATGACTAATCTCATTACCTTGACCTTGACTGTGTGGTGAAGGAACATTGAATTGACAGAGGAGCTTTAACTCTTGCCGTTTTGAAAAATAGGTCTCCATTTATTCTCATAGTCCTCCACATAGACCACGTTTACACACTACTGATCAGATATAAGGATAGAATTTTTGGTCCAATCCTCACTCATAAACTGGAAATATTACATGGTTGGTACGTTAACCTTTTTTTTTCTTTGTCTTTTTACTTAAACTGTAAATCGTGGCCAATGTGAGTTGATAAAACTAAAAATGGATGAGCTGAACCGATGTAGCCCTGTATAAAGTTAATAGTGAGCAGAATCCAGCTAATTGGTGCAGTCCCAGTTTCCTATTCGGCCCCATGAGAAAATGAATTGCACATCTCTGGTACATATGATAATAGCTAGAAGGACAGTTTGGCATAATGCTGGGTCAAGCATAAGATGTAAAACTTTCTCTTGTAAAAGTCTGAGGTAGTGATGTACACACAGTTACATATAAAAGCGACTGGGACACAAAGAAATTGGGACACACAACAACAGAATTACAGTTTGTTGATGAATCAAAATCAAATCCCAAGCAGATTTTTTTTTACCGTCCACCCACACAATAAAAGCAGAATGTGGCAAAACATAACAGACCTGGTTTGTTCAGGGGTTGTGGTGTTTGTTCACACAAACATGCCAGCAGAAATGAAACAGAAACAGGAATGAGTCAACATCAAAGCCTTGTATATTTGAAGTAGCCCATGCAACCAGGCCAAACCCTCCTGGACAAAACAAACCGAGAAGCCATGAAGTTAAAAAAAAATGTAATGGCTTAATGGTTTTAAATGGTCAAAAAAAGGACAAGGACTGAAAAAATAATAAATCATCAATGCATATCTCATATCATGCGATCGCTACACTTTTTCAGTGCCACAGACTGAATTAATTAAGACAACAAGCATGTGTTTAGTGTAGGAGTAGGTGGCAATTCATGCATTAATGTGGTAGCATATGTTCATGTTTACGTGCATATAATAGTGTGAGAGTATAAGAATGAAGTGTACAGGGACTAGACTAAAGCTGAAGGGGGTTACCATAACATACAGTCATACACTTGTGGAGGCCTGAGGTCATGTTAATTCTTCTATAGGCACAGGCTGGAATCTCCCAACCTCATGCCTCTGTTTGTGACCAGCTGGCTTAAAGGATGCTTGGTTAGTTATGAAAGCCACACACTAAGTATGGAGAGTGTTGACCACAAGGGCTGTACTTCAAGCTCAAAGAACTATGACTACAATTGGTAATGCTTGTTTTTCTTTTTCCACCAGTCCTGACATTATCGTCCTTCTTGTATATCTTCGTTAAACCCGATTATAATCATGTGTTGGCAGTGTTATATAAAGTCTTGAGAAATTACATCCAGTGTTGACAATTTTAGTGCCACCCACTCAGTCTCTTATGACTGTGACAGTCCTTGGGCTTTATTTGTACTAATTACAGTGAGCTAAGAGAAACCCACAAAGCCACGGAAGCTTGAGTCCCTGCCCCTGTGTCGGATTTTTTTCATCATTATAACATTTATGAGATAATGCAAATGTAGAAATCAGGTTTTAAGCTGTGAGAAGAAAAAATCTGAGCAATGTGAGCTAATAAAAGCTAATAAACTGGGGGGAAAAAATAGGAGAAAACAAAAGGCAAACCCACAGCTCCTATTTTTCTTTTCAAAGCATGTGTTTCCTCTTATTTTCTCTCCCCCCCCTCCTTATCTCACCAGGGTTTGATCTGTTCTTTCTGAGTAAACACTCAGTTGATTGTGGAAAGCCTCTTTATGTCTGCCATTCTTACTTCATTCCTCTGTCTGCTTTACCGTTAACTTGCTGGCTCCCAGGTGAGGGAGCCCGACCATGGCAACTGTCCGTCAAACCAAGAGGAAAGAATTCCTCTCCACTTCTGCTGATTGCTTTATTATAACACATCTCAGCCTGGGCTCAGAGGTGTTGTTAGGCAACAGAGAAATCATATCCTTAATTCAGGAGTGTTTCCAGGCGATTACAACTGCACAGAAATAATAAAGACTAAATTAAATATTATGTTACTAATTCCCCAAGCTAAAAGATTTCAGTTCTAGTGTTTGTATATGAATGTGCAGTGATGTGGTTGTTTTCTGGCAGCTCTGAACAATAATTAGCCTAAAGAAAGTAGCTGGGAAGTATGCATTTATGATGATATACTGTATGTTTGTTGTACCCCATATAATGAATACACAAGAAAAACTGCCAATTAAATTTGGACATTATTGTTTTTTGTTAGTCTATTATTAGAACGTTCAAAAACAAACTGCAATTTGAATGTATGACTTGGTTTCTACTATTGAAATTTGAGAGTAGAGGATGTGATAAACAAAAACAGAGAGCCATATAAAAGACAAGACGAGTCATTTACATAATCTCAATCCAGTGATAGCATTCCGCCGAAGTGAAACAAAACAGAACCACAGTCAGGGCTCAGCAGAGCGAGACACTAAACCCAATTACTGAAAATTGGGAAAGCCTTCCCGACTGCAAGCAGTGACTCACACTCCCAGACGCTCACGAACACACGAAGCTGTAAACAGTTTGAAACACAATACCTTCAACTCCTTCACCGAAATCTTCATTTCTTAACCTCACACGGGCACAAAGGGACAAAGAGTACATCAGCAATGATAATGCGGTTTCACAGCCTGTTCCTCCTCTCTCCTTTCAATTATGTCCTAGTGAAGAGTTGGACACAACTTGAAACTTGAGAGTAAAATTTTAAACTAGATTACAACATACTGTGATGATGCTGATGTGTTTAAAAATGTATATTTTAAGTTGAGTGCTACACGCCTGGAAAATAATGTTCCTCTTTGGAGGTCCCTGTACTGATACAAGGCAAACAGCATATTGGTTTCTTTGTGCTGTAGTGTTTGTTGTCATTTTTGTGAAATGTGGTACATTCACGTCAGAGGACACCCAGTAGTGCCTAATGCCAGTGAATGAAAGAGTCATCTCCATTCATGCCAATGGACTGTCTTTTTACAGTAATGGCAGATTAAGGAGCCTAACAAAAGTTTCAAAAGTTAGCAACATACTGTACACACTCCACAGAGATAGAGCAGCACAGAAGTTTGAGACACATTTTTAGAAGGTAAAAAGTTAAAAAAAAAAAAAAAAAAGAAAAGAAAAGAAAAAAGAAAAGTCTGTGTGTTAACAGCACACAATGCAACTGTGGAAACTATTTGAAAGAGGGGAGAAGGGAATCATCTTCAAAGACTACAGCTCCTGCAGAGTTAAATTGCTGGTGAATATCAGAAATTTTGAATGTGAAGAATGACTTGAGAGAGTTAGAAATATCAGTGGGGTACATATGAGACGGTAAAGAGTCAGGAGGCCTAGTCATATTATTAGTTGAGTATGCTGAAAAGCATGTACATGTCGTCAGGTCTGCCGTGGTTCATTTACAGTAGTGCCGAAACCCAGGACGGGGGCACGGCAGACCCAGGACCGGGCCAGCAAAGAAAAAAGCTGGCCCAAATGGTGGCCGAGCTCACGGCAACACAGCGGGAGCAGGCAGCGGTGTCACACCGCCAGCAGGAAGAACTCCAGGACCGAGTTGGCCGTGGCAGCTCAGATCCGGTCCTGGCCAACACCGCCACCGCTCCCACTGGCATACATATGATGGTGGAGTAGGTCCAGAGAGCTGTAAAGTGGTGTATTCAAACGAGTGGAGGACAGGAGCAGAGACAAGAAGAACTTTCCAATGCTTGCGCTGAATCATCGCCAGACCCCTGCCTCTCCTCAAACAATGAGGTCGACAGGTGTAAGCAAACTCCAGTGGAGTTTCATTAAGCGAGACAAAGTCATTGGACTGTTTCCATGTTTCAGTCAAACAGAGAAAGTCTAATTTATGGTCGGAGAGGAGATCCTGATCGAGATGCCATAGCTAGCTGGGCTAACACATTGTGGTTAACATCCTGGCTGATGTTACAGGAAGGGAAAAGATATGCAGATCAAATGGACTTTATTGAGATGGCGGCATCTTGATTGAAATTCTGAGGTGAGGCTTGAAAGTGATGTGCAGGTGGAAGAGAAGTGTCGCAGGTAAATGGATGGCTGTCATGTGCCTGTACACGATCAATAAAACAACTCAGACGAGCATGAACCACACAAGCATCCTGTTGATTCACATTTCTAGTTGGAGCCGGGCACTAAGGTTGACAGTTGAAGGGAACACGATATAGTCCAGCAATATAAAACTGTTATAGTAACCGGTGAGCAGTGGCAGCCCAATGCACCAGCACATTCATATCCAAATAAAAATATTAAAAAGGACACAACTAAAATTGTCACCAGGATCATTATACTCAAAAGGTGATTCTTTTTTTTTTTTTTATTTCCTATGATACTATTGAACGCTCCCTTATTCACAAGGGCTCTCCTCTAGTGTTTGACGCTTGGCAGGTTTTTTTTACTCCCTTCCTGAGCAATCCCAAAGGGATTTGTGTCTCCTCCTAGATTCAAACTAGGGATCTTTTTCTTGTTAGGTGAATGTAAACCACTACACGGTGGTAATTTGCATTTGACACAAGGGAGATCTCAGGAGAAAACCAAACACTTCCATATGCATACAAGGAAAGGCAAGGATAGCAGCAGCAAAAGTAGCACCGAACAAAGAAGGCATCAAAGACAACAGATGCAGGAAAAGGCAGTCTGGGGTGGAGGTGGGTTGCAAAATGACTAAATAGTATGGCCATAAATGAAATTTGCCAATTGTGTAGCAGCGTATCTGGTATTGAAATCAGCTGTTCTGCTGGTATCCCTGAAGTAATGCTTTGTTACATTTATTATCTCTCTAAAATTCTTATATTTATATCATGTTACAGGGCATCTTTTTGCAGGTGAACATTTCAAGCCCAGGGTTTAAAGGGTGAACGAAAAGATTGTCCCTATACTTCACATCAGACAGACTACATCCCTCATTGGGGTGTAGCCAGGGCTGGTTTCTATGGCAACTGGCACAAAACCTCTGGATCTTATTAACCGTTCACCGGACCTCACCCACTCTTTTTCTTCTTCTCCGCTATCCTCCAGTCCCCCCCTACCCACCCACGCTCTCTGCATATACTTCTTCTGCTCCCCACGCTGATTTTCCAGCAAAGGCAACATAAGGCGAGCTGCTCGTGGGCATCGCTCCCATTCTGTCACCATGAGAACACTTTTATTTGTAGCCACATTCCTCAGAACAGCTCTGACCCCTGTCAGCGAGTCTTACACAGGCTTCAGAAGAAAAAACGCTGAAGGAAGAGAAATTACAAGTGGAGCAATTTGTTGTGAAAGGCCATACAGTAGCTAGCATTTAAAGAAACTGTGTGTTTGACAAAGTAGCTCCAAGATTTTAAGGATCAGGTTTTTAAGGACCCCCTTACCCTCAAATACCACTTAAGGTACTGCTGAAGAGAAGTTGAGATGTGGCTTAAGAGTTTCCACTCAGCAGGTTCCTCAGGAGATGCTGCAGGCTTGATCACCCTGGAGGAGACTCTGTTGTAGTGCCCCTTGACACTAGAGAGATATTGTGCGGTGCAAAGTTGGATAGTAATTGTCAATGTCCAAGTAGACCTACTAAGCTTAGCTTTGAAAGATGGATGCTGACAACTAATAAACTAATGAACAAGTAATGTTCAGCAGCAACAAAGGCACAGACTGCTTGTATCATAGTTTCCACATTAAGAAATCCACATGCAAATCTTCTTTTCATTTACTTCAAATGTTCAGATCTATATTGCTTAAAAAAACAACTTTAAAATGTTAAAATACAATAAAACACATAGTATATGATAAGTGCGTACCACTTATATTTAGTGCAATACCAGATGAGTGTTTTGTCATCCTGACTCATGTGACTAATGTCACTAAGATGTCGTATGCTCTATTCCTAATGATGGGGAAAAACAGGATTAAGACCCAAATACACGACACAGACCCCTCAGTCTATGATGGTTAGCGCTGTCATTTCACAGCAAGACGTTCTCTCTCTGTGTGTGGGTTCTCTTCAGTTACTCCAGCTTCTTCCAGCAGAACAAAAATATGGGTTTAAGGGTAGCTGATGATTCTGTAGGTGTGAATAATGTGAGCATGAATAGTTGTCTCTCTGCATATGTGGCAGGTTGGTGATCTGCCGGGTGCAGAGTGCTCCCTGCAGATCTGTCCTCGTGTCGATAACTCATAAGAATTTACTCTACGACAGCTGGGATAGGTTTCAGGCCTTCCACAATGCTGAAATTGACAACTGGGAGAAAATGGGTGGACATATGATGGATACCTCAGTGTCATTTGTGAGTTGAGCTAGTGTTTAATAATATTTTTAAATAATTTTAGTACACATACTACAAACCTCTGACAACCACTGAGTCACAGACTAATTTGAAATCATAAAGCAAATGTTTTGCAAGGATCCTCGTGCAGATAACTCACAAGAATTCCTTGTTATCATACCTAAAGTGGAGCTAGACTTTGAGGCCAGAACACAGTGGCTGTGGATAAAACTGTTTAATGGTTATTTCTATTTAAAAAAACGTGGCTCGTTTTTTTTAGATGATGTTTGTTATAGCAATGTTTCAGCTTCGCCATGTGAGATTTTATTCTTTTATATTAATTTACAAGCCAGGCATTCTGAAATCCAGATCTGTATCACAAATACAAAATGTGCACAAAAAAGATATATTTTAGTGAATGAAAATGGTGACACCTGCTTTTTTTTCGCAATCTTTCACTGGCAGAGATCTCCATGTAAATTCTGTCATTCCTCTGTGGGCATGACAATGTCTTGATAAACTTAATGGATTTTTTTTCTGTATGTTAAGGACACTTAAATGTAAATGTTAAAGTGCATGTGTGCAGTTAGTGTGTAGTTATAAAAAACAGTTCCTCATATGAGCCCACAAAAAACTCAGTACTAATAATATTAATACAAAATAAGGCAAAACAAAACTAGAGCTCAACATGGACATGAGGCAGTAATGACAGAGGTGTGATAACAAATATTATACAATACACAATAAAAGGGGCCATTGTCTTTGTTCTTTTCAGCAGACTGAAATCTGTTGTTCAGTGAAGCACAAAGCTAACCTACAGCTTGGAGCCTCCATCAGAGGCTGATATGGTTTAAATTGTTGGAAGGTTTTTTATCAAAAAAGCATCCAGCTCAAGTGTTCTTGTTGAAATCCCACCCTTACTGGAACAGAAAAGTGAGGTGCCAGGTAGCATACACTAAACCATTTTTTAAGCTCTTTTATCGAACAACACCGTCATCTACGCAAATAAACAGGGACGTTGCACACCCACAAGCGGTACCTCTTTTTTCCTCTTTTCTTCATGGCTGTCAGTTTCTAAATGGAGCTCGGTAAGCAAAATAGTCAACAAATGCTCACGCACAATGATGGTACATCCTGTCTGCACACACTGAAGTCTGCATGAATATAATCTAGGCAAATAAACATATTACATATTTGAGAAAAACACAGATCTTTCTTGCCATAAAAATTATAATAAAGAGTATAATGAAAACTATTGGTGCTAATATTTTTTCAGTTTTAAATTTAGTGTATAGAAGGCCTCTTCAAAGAAAACATTTTTCTTTCAACCTTCATCTTACAGTCACCAAGCACTTTTTAGGTACACCTGCTTAAACAGTTATTAATATAAATATGTAATCAGCTAATCACATTCCAGCAGCTCATATGAATTTTGGGCATGTAGACATGGTCAAGATAACCTGCTAAAACGGAAACCAAGCATCAGAATGGAGAAGAAAGGTGATGTAAAGTGACTTTGAACGTGCCGTAGTTATTGGCATAAATGCGCAACATGTCAATCCATGATATGCTACAGCAGCAGACGGCCACACCACGTCACCAACTGCATGATGCTGTATTATCAAAAAGAACCAAAATATCCCAGATATGTTTCCTGCATTTTCGTTAAATGCATGCATCCCACGCATAGTTAAATTTAAAGCAGTTTGGAAGAAAACCAGGTGCAAGCAAGTGGCCAATGTCTGTTTGTGGCCCTGATTTTTATTGTTCATTATAACATTTCCCTCACTAATTGCATTGCTCAAAGCTCAGGAACAAACAACATCATAGGCAGGAAACCTGATTGGCCAGATAATCATGTTGATTAATAACAGCTATATTATACGGGCTGATTAAAAAAACTTAAAGTAAGGTGGAGAAAAATGAAGGCGAACAAGAAGAAGGAGGGGGGGGGGGCATGTCTCACCTGCAACATTGTTAAGGTTACTGAAATATATGAAAAGCTCTCATTCAAGCAGCACAATAGTTTAATTAACCAAAGGTAATTGAAGCACAGTGTGGACCTGCCAAATGAAATAATGGCCTGTCTCTAATAATAGCCTGGTGCTCTGTTTCACTGAGTCAAATGAAAGCGCCTGTCATCAGTGGAAGTTGTGACTACTTCTACACCTTTTTGTTTAAATCACAGAAATATGAAAGTAAAAACTAGATGTGCCACATAAAGACTGAATATGTGAGACACACACTGTCATAAACTCACATTTTTAAAACACATTTATAATTAGTTTATAAACCAGCATTAAAACTGCAGCTTATATCCAAATCACAGCCCAAAACTACTATAGACAAATATGTTAGTGTGCTTTCCAGGCAGCTATTGGTTGCCTGATCTATTTAGCAATCTGTTAGCAATTTATGTAGGTTTGAGCATTTGAGGAAATTTTAGGGGTGAAGACCCCTGAGGCATCTAGATGTAAGGTTTTTAACAGATGTTACAGTTGAATGTGTTTTCTGCCACCAGAGAGACAAAAGAGCTAGTCAAACTGATCTGACGCACATTAAGTCATAGACACGCACAAACAAGCAACCTTGCTGTACACAATGAAACTTTTTTGAATTTTCAGGTTTTAAGTATCCAATCTTAAATGTTTAAATTACATTAAATGTCTGAAGGATAATCCATTAAATATGTTTCTGTCAAGAGACACCTGAAATGACTGAACCCAGAGAGCAACCCTCTTAACTCCATCTTGTTACGTATGTACAAAAATCCACTTTTTCACACTGAGCAACATGGAGAGCTGAGCACAAGTGGTAGGAAAAGAAGGTCCACTCCTAACAGCTGGATGTATTGAGCAGCCTCTTAGAAAAACAATGTGAGAAGATAATCATTAAAATTTGCTCCAGCACTTACGCTCTAACAGTCTCTTTCTATCACAGTTATCTGGGCTAATGCAAAACTAGCAGCCTTTAGAGGTGAGCGGATGGTGATAAGCACAGCTTACATGTTAAAGAATCCAGGTGAGCTTCTGCAAGAAGTTTCTTCTCATGTGATATCTTACCACTTATGATATTTAGCACTGTTTGACCATATTGCATCTGGTCACTCTGAATCTGCACATGTAGACATATGCAATATGCAACTGCTCTGGTTTGCAAGATAATTTGTAGTATGTGTCTTGTCACAGAAAACCACAAGTGGGGATAAGTGAACCAAACCCACCCCATCACTTTAATCCGCGTTAAGTGTTTGACCTTTTGTGTCTGCTCTTATTTTTCTTCAAACTGATGACTGCTAAAGCAATTGTTGGTTTTTGTGTGTGCATCTGCCATTGTATGTGTGTGTTTTTGTTCAAATAAATTGGGGCACTTTGGAGGGAATATTGCTTTCTCTCCAGTGTGCCCTAATATCCACTGAAATCCCCATGATTCACAGCACAGACGAGAGTCTGAGCTCAGCCTCTCTCGAATGGCTCTCTTGTGTTCTCAATTAACAAAGGCTTCTGCCTGGGGACTGATTTAAACCTGAATCTACAGTTGTTATTTTAGTTTTAGTTTTTTTTTTTTGGTGATCAGGGAAATGAACATAAGAGCTGTCAAATCTCAGGTGAAACAGACCTCGACCTCACCAGGGAAGTGGTGTACGGTGTGAATTCATCAACATGAAAAACTAATTAGCACATCCCTGTATTTACCTTGTTATTTACCTCCAAATACTAGCTACAGTGTCAAAAAAAATGTATGTTTTTTAATTCTTAATAGAAAAAGGTAGGACCTCAGCTATCATTTCTAAAGCTCTAATTAGCAGTTGTTTAGTGTGACCTGCTAGCTTCCTGGTTTTCCTACTATGAACTATAACTGACAGTACAAAGAAACCAAAATTACTTTCTTCAGTGCAAAAACTATCAAACTCAATAAAATTTCCTGTAAACTTCAGTAAATTACAAGATCTTCTATCACTGAAACAACTAAAAATAAAGTGCTTAGCTGCTAAAGAGAGGCACAAATAATTAATGGCATATTTTTACCATACCAAACAAAAGTTTCCCCTAACTGCTTTTGCTCATACCGAGGCTCTAAAGTTATAGTTGGCTTTGACATTTGGATAGCTTTAGCTTTTGCCATTTTCGTTTGTTTGTTTTTGTTCACTTTTTTAAAATTATTTAAGTGTTAGGTTTGTTGTTATTAATGTTTTTCTGGTTGTCTCTGCACAACTAACTTCGGTGAACCTCATAGTGAGTTGACTCCACGCTAAGTTGTTGTTAGCGTAAAAGACCAAAGGTGTGAGGCTGACTGGCTGGTCAGCGGTCAGGGTTCAGAATGCTGCTGAAAATCTGAAGATTCCAGGTCCTTGACAGTCACCTGATATATCTCTAGTTAGCAATTTTTAATTTGCACTTACTCACACAGGCACTATTATAGAGGATCATAATTATAATGAATACAAATAACAAAATTTTTTAAAAAATTACATGACAAGGTACAGCAGTTGCATTGTGCAATATTTTTCCCCAAAAGATTTGATAGGCCTTTTTTATTATGTGAACTACAATAACATAATAACCAACAGGATGTGTAGAATGATTTTGGTACCGTCTGAATTATTTGTTTTTGCAGCGTCTCAATTTCTCACATCTTCTGGTGCATTTTTCTAGCACTAAATAATCATTTGCAAGCAATTTCATCAAATTATCCAGCCTGAAAAATTAAAATGGTTGTAACTTGTTGTGTACAGTTGCAAAGATGCGTCGGTTTTCTTTTTACAATCTTTTAATTCAGGGGTTATTGATTCTGGAGGCTTGAATCGATCAATATCTATCAGGTATACTCTAGGCAAAATCCTATTAGACACAATAAAATAATCGCATTTCCATGTTATTTAAAGACTTGTAAAAAGTGTGGTTTTTGCTTATACAGCAGCTAATTCATTGAGCTAATCCATTCTGGTGTGTGTGCACAGAGGTCAGCTGCCCACACTATGTGATATAGATGTGTTATCCCTGAATTTAGTGTGTGTACAAATTCATAGGCAATCCTGCAGTTTGGATAACAATAGACAAACACACAGAAACATACACACATTATTTGGTGGGCTATGCAAATTCTTGAGTTTTCATGAAAAACAGCAAAATGGAAGGAAATGGTTCCCAAAATGTAATAGAAGACCTCCAAAAAATGGGAGACACAGAATCCCACTATGAATATATACTGATAAATAATAATGGATCAAAACAAAAAAGAGCCACCTGGTTACTATATTTCTTTAGAGAATATCATACTAAATAGAATGCAAACTATTTGCAGAAAGTACTACTTCTTGGCTAGCATAATAAACTGTAAAGATAGTTAATGTTTGAGAAACAAAACTAGTGATATTACCATAAACCCAGATTAGCAGGTAAACATTTACCTGGTAAAAATCAACATGTTGTCATTTGGAGCATGTTAGCATGCTGATGTGATAGTATCTAGCCTCAAATAGATGCTAGCCTGGCTACCCTTCTTTGTGTTATTACCAGAGAATTACATCTGCTGTGAGCTGCAAAAATACCTTCGTCAAACTCCTCCTTCAAATAGCCTATTTCCATTAGGTCAAGCAATGTGAAAAAGTCACAAGGCTTTTGCACATTGCTCGTTGTGCAAAAGCCCTGTGAAGGACATCCCACGCTCTTCTTTGGATGTTGGCTGCCTTTTTTTCTGTTTCCTGTTAAGAGGATCCCAAACTGCTTCAATTCAGCCAATCAGACTCTTTCTGGGCGCTATTGTATGCAGAATCAGATTTTGATGGTACTTTTTTGTGTTCACAATTCCATCAATTTTGACAAGTTCTCCAAAAAACACTGGCAGAAATCTGTGACCACCATGTTTTACAGAAGTCACTCCTCTCCTGACTTCCTCCATCCACACTGACAACAATTTGAATCAAGAAGTCCAAATTTGGACTCATCACCTGTCAGACCTGTGGCCACAGATTTTTAATCTAGTTCTTGTGTAATTTAGCACGCCTCAGCCTTTTCTCCCTGTATCCATTCCTTCAGAACGGCTTCTTGACAGCGACTCTTCCAATGAGTTTATTTCTGAAGAGACTTCAGTAAACAGTAGATGGATCAACTGAAGGGTTAGGTGCATCTCTCAGGGCCTGTGTGAGGTCTTAGCTGTTTTCTTAAGGACATGACCTTCAGATACTGTTTATCTATTGTAAGTATCGATCTTAAAATAGGAATTCATTCTTGTCAAATTGTGTTATGTTTTGCATTTTTCATAGATTTAACTAAAGAAATAGGGATAAATGATGCATTTTTTTTGACTGGCTGCTAGTAACAAAGTAACTAAAGATGCCATTTAAAACTGTTAGTCTACTATGTGTAGACACATCACTGGTTCAATGCTTGGTTAGGTGTCTTTTTTATGCATGAATGATTCATAGGTCACTGTTAAGTGGCATAATAGACCAAAAAAAAGAAAACATTCCTCTTAAAAAGGTCAGGTACAACGACTTGACCGAAAACGCCCGAAGAAAATGTTTTAAAGACCTTCAAAAAGCCTGGGAAAATATTTTTTAATATTACAAAAAAAAGAGTTAATAAATAAAAATACAATGAAATCTTGTTTCTTAAAATACACGAAAGTTTTTATATTATATATATATATATAATTGGGGAGATATCAAAAGCAGTCAGTTAACTTCATTAATTCTTTTAGCTCACACTTTCCCTCTGTGCTATGTATGCTAGTAAATACAAGTAATGACATTTTTTAAAAGTAGACCACAAAACTTTGAAACCCCTGCCCACACACACACACACACATACACACGCACACACAGTGTTCCTCGTTCAAATATGCCGAATGGACTTAATCTGTCTTTAATGGAGGAGAAAAATCACGGCCAAACACTGCCCCTCTGGCAAATCATCTCTGGCCTGATCCTCCCTCTCTGCATCTCAACCTCTCTGCCCTAATCATTACATGAAACCTATAAATAAATGCCGGCGCTGTCACACAAATAAATGGAGCTGCCAACATGGGAATTGGTGGCGGGGAGCTGAAATGAGGGAGGCGAGCCAAGGGAATAACAATAAGCTCAATATTAATTTTCGTCAAGGTATGGAGAACATGAAGGCAAAGCAGGTAAATTCAGATAGCTGAGCGTTCTGGCAGGAGACAAATGAAAACATCTCAGACAATGAGTCTGAAATTTCTCGGTGTGAGTGGCTGCAGGCCTCAGGTGCGGCTGGCCCAGGATGGGACTAAAACTACATCCACTGTTAGAGCTGCGAGAGAGGAGATATTATATATATATATAAGGATAAACAGTGCTGGCAAACCTCGCAAAATTTTCCACTGAACACAATTACTAAATTCAGCCTGGTAAAAATCCAGGCTTTTGTGTTGAGGTATTTTCACTTCTTCTGCCAGGAGGACATTATTTGCCTGAATGCACAACACACAAGCCCAAAATTTGCCCTCTGCGAATTACTCGTCTAAACTTTTAGAGGCTACCGACAGCATCGAGCACCTGTGCCGATTCCAAGGCCAAGTCGTCACTAGCTCAGAACTACTGCCAACATTTACAGGTTATCCACTCCCTTGGGCATGAAAAAGCTGATTTGAGATCCAAATAATATGCTTTTTTTTTTTTAAGAATTAATGCTAAAAAAATCCTATATTGTACTATCTGTGGATGTGTGGAGTTATTATTACTGCAGTCACCACCATTAACACGCTAACACAGCTTGATTGTGGCATACTGAGGATTTCATTAATTAACTAAATGGGTTTCTGCTTGCCTCTGGCAAATGCATTAGAGTTTCTGTATAATTATATCAGATCACTGAACAGCTTCATTTTTCTAAGGCAGCGATTATTTGCAGGTTTGCTCTACGAACAGCTTATCAGTTACCAACTATTAAACTGATATCAGTTACCAACTCAAAATCAATATGTCATTTTAGAACAAATTATGAATCACTGCTTCATTTCATTGCGAGAATACATTAGAAGAATGGCGCATACACAGACAATATGCCTACAAGCATACATATAAATACACGGTGAAGCTAATAAATGATGAGCTTTATGCTGTTTTGAATTACGTAAGCCAAGGCTCGTTATTTAAAAGCCACACCTTGTGTTCTGACAATGAGAACAGCCTTATAATCAGCTACCCCAGTTATGTGTGTATGGTGGCTTTAATTGACTGCCTTAATTGACTGCCAGCCAGTCCCAGTCAAGCTGCAGAGATCTGAGAGGTTGACAACTGGGAAAAAGCCTCTTGGGTGACAGTTAATCTGTGAGCCTCAGCTGCTCGGATGTCAACACACAGGGAGAAGAATGCAAATGCAGGCAGTGCATGAGGAAAGTAAAAGTAATGTATCTAGAGACATTAGAAAAAAACTGGTTTATTGAAATAATATGTACACAGTGAGAGAAACATGCATCAGAGATGGTCCTAAGGTACTGTGTGTGTACATATATTATAAAATCCAACGGGGGACACAGAGTCTTTTTTATTTAAAAATTCCCAAAAAGAAAATAAAGACGCCATCTGTCAGGGCTTTGTTAATTCTATTATCTTATTTTAAGCACGCTGATAGAAGAATAAGGCAACTGACGTTCACTTATGAGTGAACACACACAGTTTTCAGCAGATTAGCCTGAGACAAAAACAGCAGTGCTGGAAAGCATCCAGGCGTTCGCATCACTAATCCTGCCATCACACTGTAAAATTTAACACCGTTCAGAGTCTTTCAAGGGGTTTGATAAGCACCATCATTTCTGCCTGTGCATGTGGGAGTGGTATTGTGTGCCTGTTCATGCCTTAAAATACCATTAGTGTTCCACAGTTATTAAAGCACATAAATAAATACATAAATGTTACCGTAGTTATTAAAACATTTACAGAAATTAATAAAGCAAAGCAAAAAAGAATCATCCTTTTTTTTCTCCGCTTGCCATTTTTCTTCTTCATTGTCAAAGCCTTATACAATAGCTTTCCCATAATTGCAACCATTTTCAGAATTTCGACTTTGATGTGTAAGCTAGTCTTTATCTAATTTAACTCCAGGGGAAGAATAAACTCCACAACAATTTGCGTCATATGACTAAACAACATCCAAAATTGTTATTCTGTTAGAAACTGAAATTAATTACTTGTCTGCATTTGGGTAAAAAGCTTGCTCTTAATGACCAAAACATAAAGCTAAATGGGCTGTAAAATGTTTTCTTACATGGGGTTTCTGTTATCTGTGCAGACTCTTTTGACTTTTTAAGGTTATCTGGAAAAACATTTTATTTGCGTTTTTCGCTCTGGGAGTATTATCGTTATTGCACTGCCCCCCAGAATGACAACAGAATGGTGTTTTGAATATAAAGCGGATCAAAACAGGGTTATTGGAATGCGCATATACACTGTAGTGTAAAGGCTTGGGAATAACGAAATTGGGTACATGATTGAAAATAGGTGACTTTGCTTGAATAGCACTTCTTTAATTAAATAATGCAATTTGCAGTGGTTTACTATGCAACAGCATTTCTTGTTAAATTAAGCATCGTACACAAACAGGATGGGACAAAATGAGTGGAGTTTATTTTAAAAACAACACGGATTCTTTACCTTAAACTGACAGCTGTCTGTAATATATTAAAACATTCATTTTTGAATGAGCACATCTAATATTTAGAGGCAAAAAACTATAGAGGATCCTAATTTTTTGGAGGATCAAAGACAGAGTTTAGGATACTGGTGGGGCAAAGCAAATCCAGTCTAAATATCTGCTGTGGTTTACCTTAAACAGCAGGTAAAAGATTGATTTCATTGTTTTCATGGCAGCAGCTTTCTGGATGGTGTGTTATTTATAATGGCAGTTATTGGTATGCCAGTATATAGATCAGTAAAATAACCAATATGCCTATGAGCCTAAGTGAAGTTTCAGTGATGAGAGTTATGATCAATTAAACTGACTGTAAAATTATATTGGTTTTTAAAATAACACTGAGGTTTGATACATGCCAAACTGGGACATTTTATGAGACTTTCCTTAGTTTTAGGGAGAGCAAGAAAGATCTCAGTCTTATCTTCATTTAGCTTTTAGAAAGTCATTGCTCATCCATTCATTAGTGACTGCCACAAAGTCAGTTTACATTATACAGCCGCTATAGATTGGTCAGCTACACATCAATGATCAGAGTCTCCTGTTCCACCATTCCCAGCACTGTTGGTTGACATCTGGTGACTGTGAAGACCTTTTGAGTACACTGAACTCATTATCCTCTTCAAGAAACCAGTTTGAGATTATGTTAACTTTGTAAGATGGCATGCTAGCCAGCGTGAAGCAGACAGTAAAAGCTACAGTCTAAAAGGGATGGGCATGGTCAGCTCAATAGTGAGGTGCCATTTAAAGGATGCTCAATTGATACTAAGGGTCCATCTATCCTCAAGGACTTATACACAGCTTGACCGTTGTTAATGTTTAATGTTTCAAATGAGTGCCCGACTCTGATTTACAGGATTTAAACTAGCCTAGAAGTCCTCCAGAAAGCCCAACCCTTTGTTTCAGAAGACTGAGTAAAGGATCTCCTTGTTAAATGTGGCTGTCATAGAGAACTAGGTCAGATAGTTCAGTTATGAGTATTTAATTTGAGATAATTTAAACTTCACTGAGTGTTGTCGCTGTACTGCTTTGGCTCTCAGACCAGACTTAGATTTTTTTTTTAATTACAATTAACAAACAGAAACATCCAGACAAATGTTTAAACATCTTCCTCTCCGAAACCTTATACAGTAGATATGAGATAGGAAAGGATATGAATGTTGAAAGTATGTTCCAGTCTTCAGAGAGTTAGAGAAGATTCCAGATTGTGAGGAATTTATAATGGTTGAATTTTAAGACAGCAGCTTACATGAAAAGTGCTTTATGTGAAAAAAGACAAGAAGACAGAGTAGACATCTGTAAACCCTAAATACAGCATAAGCACATGATACAGTAAGTATTACTATTTTTTCCCCATCTCCAACTCTCCAGTAAAAGTGATGCTACTGAGGCAGCAAAGAGAACAGCATCACTACACTAACCTTAAATCGCATAACAAGATTACACATCTTATCCTCAAGGACACAGAATAATAAGATACTCTGCTTGGTCCATAATGTGTAGCCTACTAATGCCAAATTAAACGTGGGTGTTCTAATTCAATAACAGCCCATATCTGTAATAATTTGATTTGATGCTTGGCTGGAAGAGCAATGAAGAAAATACTCCACGGGCAAAGCAGCATAAAAGTTTCCTGGGGTGGACTCCATAATCATTACTTGAACTACCATCACCACTGTTGGTGACTGTAATTGATTGCCCTCATTAGTTCCCTAAGTATCTTTTAGCAGCTTGTCCTGAACAAATTGTAACATTAAACTAAGATTCACATCAATACTTGTCTTTGATATATCACCCCATCTCTGCCAACTACTTCTGCCTGTCACTATCTATGTCTTTCTCACACTGTGCTCGTGAAGTGATGACAGTCAACAGTGTGGAAGGAAATTAAAAAGGCACGAGTTCAAAGCAGAGGCGAAGCAGCAAAAGAGCAGAATGGAGCTGGTGCCTACCTAAGATAACGCAGTGGTTCTATGGTCTCAGCCTCTGCCTCAGCTGAGCTGTGGTTCATCTTGTCCATCTGTTGTCACCCAGCACGACTCGGCGAATGTGAGAAGGGATGAGCTGTGCCGCTCCAAAGAAAACACTTGCGTCCCTTCTGTCTGACTCAGATTCAGCGAACACACTGACTGCTTCTTTGCATGGGAATAGACTGAGAATCGAAAGGGGCTTCCTCCCTCTGTATCTTTCTCTACGGCTCTTGATTGGTTCAGGCGCTGGATGGTAATTACTGGCTGCTAGACACACTCTCTCTCTCTCACTCGCACACACACACACATATACTGAATCTTGTCTCTGTATCTCTGCCTCTCTTCTCTGTCTCTTTCCTTCCCACTGTGGCCCCGACTTGTTCTCTGATAAAACCAGCTGGCTGTGTGTATCAGCTGCGCTTGCCGGGAAACCCAGCCAATTAAGAATCAGGAGGCATGGTGCTCCTTGGCTGATTGGCTCGGGCTGCCACGATCATAGCTGTTCAGTCATCGACGGTGCAACACCCTCCCTCACTTCCCCTAAATTCACAAAAGCACAAAGACGTCCATGCATACTCCCCTGGTTGCCAAAGGATCCCTTGATGGAGAATCGAGAGCAAGCACCAGAGTGAGGAAACACTCGACTGCTCCGTGAATCACAAACACTACCATCTCTCACGTGGTGGTGAGCGATAAATCAAATCTATTAACTTAACTGAAGTAATAACACTTTAATGCCAGCGTGTCTACACAACAGTATTTCGAACCTCCAGTGTTAATGAAAGATGATATTATGAGAGTGACAGTTATCACCTAAATAAATACTGCCGCTTGATATCAATCTGAAGCAGCTGATAAAATGTAAACCTGTTGAAAATGCAAACCTACTAATTTATACAGAGCTGCGCATGCACACAGAGAAGGGATATGTATAGCAGTATCACAAGGAGAACCAGTGGTTGCCAAGGAATGAGGCTCATGAGTGGGTTGTGGTAATAAACAATAGGCCACTTTCTTTTTTTAAAGGTCTCTCCTTTCTCTTTTTCACCCTTCAGTTTGCCCTGACTTCCTGACTCCTTACAGCTCAGTTAAGAGACTGACGCCTGTATTTCTTTTCCATTGCAGAATTATTCTCCTGCATTTTTTTTTCAAGCTGCATAAATGTACCTATTAGGAAGATAACGACACATTCCAAGGAGGAAAACATGGGCGTAAGGAACGTTGGTAAACTCTGTCCTCTAGTGGTCTTAATTATTATAGCAATAACAGTCCAGTAGCAGCAAATAATGGGCCAATAACCTTTGAAAGCCTTAACCATGAAAAAAGTACCAGAAAACTCACATTTTTGGAAAATTTGGTATTTACTGAACCATCTGACAATATTTTTAATTAATTAATTAATTAAATTATTTAATTTTATTAATTGAACACGGGTTTTAATTTGTATCATATTTGCTGGCATTTTAAAGGCACCAAATGGACATTAGGCAGGGATGCAAAGCAACAATAGTGCTGTGCCATATTACAAATTTTCTTATTGATCCAACACTAAGTATATACAGTACAGGGCCAGTATTTCCAATAGGGATACGTATAACAAAGTTAGCTTTATGTGTAGGAGGGAGCAGTGTGTCATGACTAATGAGATTAATCATCATTAATTTACAAATTCTGAACATATTGTAACGGCCATGAAATCACTGTGATCTTTTTTTTACTTTTCACAATAATCAATAAGTACAACAAAATAGAAACATAAATGTTTCATAGTGTATATATTTTGTCATTTGCAAAAAATTAAATAATATTTAAGAAAAATTCAGTGAGCCAAATACTTATTTTTAAGGAAAGAAACAAAGTATCGATCCGTTACCAGTACCGGAACTGGAAACAAAGAAAACAAAAAAGGAGGGGGGTCAGTTTGTGTGACTCCGGCCTCAAACACACCAATAGGCTTTCGGCTTTCTGTCTTAAAGAAAATTTTCAAAGTTGCTACACCCATTTTAGAATGCAGGTCAAATAGGGCAGAAAACTAAAGCGTTCGTTTGTGCTGTATGGGAGTGCATAGGGATTGTTCTAAAGTCGCCCTCAAGTGGCCACTAACAGAACTCTAGCTTCATTGATTAGCGTTTATATGCAGTCAGTTCTAGAAGTTGCTTTACTGTAAGCAATAGTAGGGGAAAAAAAACAACAGTAAATTTAGGCTTAAAATAATTACTCCCGTTTTGGTGTCCACAGTACAAGAAACAGGCAGCCTCCTTGCATGTGCAAAGGGCTGGACCTCGACTACGCTTAGACACCACAAATAAACAGGTCAACCAGCCATGAAAGAGGGATTAAAATTAGTTTTATTATTTGATAGCGCAGGAGAAAAAAAAAAAAAAAAATCACAAAAAAAAACCAAAACATTTTTCATACACTGTTTTCTTTTTCATTTGGGCAGCACTTCATCTAACAGCGCGTCAACCCCAAACAAACGGAATGGTGATGTTGTCAAGCAGCAGCAGCAGGCAGCAGTAGTCAGGACAGCGCAGGGTTACTTTGAGCAGGGCACGAAGTGATGGGCTTATTTCGATTGCTTTTCTTTCTCATCCACAAGACGTGGACTGCTACCTTCCGCCTGTCAGGAATGTGCAGATGACCTGGAATATTTCTGATGCTACTTTGAGACAGAAATACGAGCTCTTGAGCAAATCAATTTAGAAACTATATTCCTGTATTTATCAGCAGCGTACTGGTGCACCATCCTAAATCAAACCCAGGTGTACAGTGATAACACAGCGCAAAGGATGTTCATTTACCCTAATGCTGGCAGCACATATACCAGCAGGGCACCTGACAAAAACTGAGCTGAAGAGTATAATATGGACACAAATAAAGGACTAAAATCTTAAAAAACACATTGCAGCTGTAATTATGAAATCCAGAGTGAAGCAACGGGGCTGTAAGACTGGGAGTTATGATCAGTGAAGACATAAGAAACTGGATCATTTCTATGTGAAAAGTGTAAAATAAAAGATTAAGGAAGCTGGGGGAAAAACTGCCGGGGTGGCCAGCTTCTTGTCAGATGGCTATACCAGTTCTCGTTAAACAAACCTGTGAGATTAAATTTAGCATCTTAATTTAGAGACATTTTTCAAAAAGGGCGTGTAAAATCATTGCTGAGTCGAGGCACCTGGACCACCCCAGGGGCTGAAATGAAAGGGGAAAAACAAACAAACAACACATTGTAGTAAAATAACAGAAGTCCACATGCAATGGAAAAATCCCATTTCAAATGTAGACATATTGTACTTCACTAGCTTATCCTGTGCTGCTGCAACCTGATAAAAATGCACTATAGCTCATGTGAAAGGCAGAGTTAGCTCAATTCAATGGCCTGACAGAAATCACACACACTTTAATGTTAAAGACTAGAAGTTCATGTTATTTGTTGCTATAGGGGTTTTTGCATAACTACATTCTGAATGCTGTCCAGCTTCTCTCGGACCAATCGTAGGGTGTGTGGGAGCCACTTGACAAACAAGAGAAAACAAATTCTAAGTGAAGATCCGTTCAAACTTAGGGCATACGCATATGTATTTACTAACCCTATAAATAAATTCAGACAGTTCGTCTATAGAAGGCAAAAAAAAAAACAAAAAAAAAAACAAATCCACCACAATCTATAGCTAAAAGCAAAATAATGTCAAAAATATGACATTCCTTACACCCCCTCAGTTTAGCATGAATTCATGTTTATATTCAGAGGGTTCAAATAAACTAGAAACCTTCTAGCAGAAGGGATTCCATTTGGGCTCCACTAGTTCTTTGGAAGGTTTATTTTACAATATTCATTAAGAATACGCCCCATGTTTTTCTCTTTTATTTTTACGAGTCAGTGAAACCTTAATTTTTATTCTTCCTCTTGATCTTAGAAAAAACAAAGGATGTAAAAGTAGGCCGCAACATGGAACCCAGCAGATGTAAAACCACCTCAACAGTAACATTAGCCTTTAAATTCAGACCTCGACATGAGGCCACTTCCAAAGTATCAGGGAGCACAATATTACAAACACAGTATATGACTTACAGAAGAAAAGACAAAATCCTAACATTCAGCCATACAAAATAATCCAACACACATCAACTTCTCTACTATACACGCTGTAGGTTTGAGAGAAGAGGCAGTCTGTGTGTAGATAGACATTTTTTTTCCTCCAGTTTTTTTTTTTTTCCTTTTTAAAAATTTTTTTTTTTTTACTTTGTTCATTTTTGCAAAGCTGAAGCAGTTCTTATTTTGTGGATGCTCCTCAAAGCTCAACAATTCCTGTAATGAGGTCTTCAGTTACGTTCAGTTCGGCCACCACGCGGGCCTCAATCTGACTGGTTCAGACTAGACAAGGGCAGGAAGTAAGGCGCATCTCTTACTGTGGGTAATAGCATTTATTACTTTTCCGTGCCTAATCCAGAGGAGCTCAGGGAATCTCCGGCAACTTCCTCTTGGTGCAACTGGAAGGTTCAATGAATATATGGGGAGGGGGAGAAGTTTCTAAAATTGTACACACGTCATCCATATCCCTTTGAAAGGGTACCCATATTATATTTAACATATTCCTTGTATCTTGAAGCTGTCACAGCACAACTCCAATGGGGGAAGGATTCAGAAAAGGAAGAAGGGAGCAGAAGTATATGTTGAAAGGTGTAAGGACACCTCCATCCAACGAGAAAAGAGGCCGATTCTGCACCATTTTGGCCAGAGGCCGAGTCCATAGAAAGAATTAGAGCAATAATGTGAATGGCTGTTATTGATGTTAAGGGAGCTAAATGTTATGTCATAGGGAGTGGGATTGCATTATTTCCATGCGTTTGCTGCTTGGGAGATGGAGCGGGAGGGAATCATGTCCAGAAGATATTCGCGCTGACGCTCAACTGAGGCGGAGGTCTTATGAGCAGACAAGCTGGGGTTCACGTAGGCCATGGTCACACCTGTCAAGGCACAAACACATAGGTGGTAATATAGTGATTGTTATTAAGCGTTTCACAATGGCTTTGTTTACATGTGTACTAGTATCCTCGTTATATGTTTTGATTGTAATTGTAATTTTGTCTTTTACACAAAATTGAGAACTCTGTTTGTTCATGTCTCAAAATATATGATCACACAAATTGGCAAAATTTACATTCCCTTGCTTAAATGTAAATTTCTTTGACTCTGCCATTTAAAGATTAAGCTACTTTGCCTTGTATTTTGGCTCTTTGGTGTCTTCTCTTTATTTAAAATACCAAGTGTATTAAACTCTTTTATTATTGAATAACAAAATTTTCTTTCTTAATTGTTCGAGAAGTGAGATGCTCGATTTTGTTGCTACCAATAGGTAATCAAGCAACAGTCAGAAACTTGGACAAAATGTCTTCATGCATCAGATAGTTTGGCTCTGATTGAAGTTTTCCACGTAGCATATTTGATATCTTATCCATATATTTAGATATCTTATTCAGGAATAAGGAAATGACATTTAGATGAGCAAACAATGAGATATGAAAATGAAAAGGTGATGCCCAAAGGAATAGCACTAAAGAACAAAAAGTAACAGTATAACTCAACCTTACAAAAGAGCGATTAGTCTAAAGACGAACAAAATGTAAGAACATTTGAAGTGCATTTTCTACATAACCTCATCTCAGGTTTATATACCTGCATTGCCACCGGTCTGCTTCCTCCAGGCAGCCACGTTGCCCTGGTTACCGCTGCTGCTGCCAGCACCGACCTTTACACCCTGCTGCAACGAGCGAGCTGCAGCATGCTTACCGGACCTACTGCCCAGTGCTGCTGCCGTCACTGCATTCTGCAGCTGTGAGGAGGAGAAAGAGTGGGCCACACCACGAGCGTTAACTGCAGACTGGATGTGTGACAGATGACCCTGTACAGACACACAAAGAGATGGAAGTGTTGGTGCAGCCGCACTACATCACATTTAAAAGAAATTGTGGCTGTGGAAAAAAACATTTAAACCACAAGCCTGGTTGATCAACAATACAGTCAAATGCTTACCTGCTTAATGCTGGAGTGGTGAGTAGACACAGGTATGTGCTGCATGGCAGCCCTGACCTGCTTATACTGCTGGGAGACCAGCACGTCATTTTTGGACAGTGAGGAGGACAAGGTGGCTTTAGAGATTGAGGAAGCAGAGGAGGAAGAAGAGGAGGCTGCCTGCTGGAGGATACGCTGTTCAATCTCCTGTTCCTGTTGGAGTGCTTTGACAAAGGCCGCCTTCAATCGACTGGTGTGCTCAGCCTTTAGGGCCTTTTTCTGATTGGACGACATGCATTGGTCACAGAGGATGGTCCCGGCCTTCTCCTTTCTCCAGCGAGAGGTAAAGTCAGTCTTACACTGGGCACAGGTGTATGGCTCTTTGGGAATGGAGCTAGTCATTGCTGTAGCTGGGCCAAGATTACCTACGTGATGGATAACAGACCCATGGTAAACGCAGATGTTCTTTAGGCAAGGTTTCATACTGTAACATTGTGCGTGCAGATCTACTGCTGTTCTGCAAACATGTACCCACCTCTGCCGTGCATCTCAAGAAGTTTTTGCACCACTTCCTCTAAGCCCAACAAATAAATGAATTCATTATTGGCTGCAGAAGGCAGGAAGTTGAAATCAGGGGCCGGAGGTTTTGGTGGAGGGATCTCAAGCAGCGTCTTCTCCAATTGCTTACGTAGTGCAAGTTTAGCAGCTGCCTGCCGGCTGGCTGGAGAGTCATTGATACCAGAGTTGGGGGACACTGAAGAGCCCTTTAGGCTGGTTGGAGAGGCCTACACATGAAAAAGAAGAAGAAAAAAACTGTTAGAATGACTATGCAATGGAAAGGGTAGCCAAAATTAAAGGCCCTCTCATCTGGAATGTCTCCATATTAAAGTGCAATGACGATGTATTGTGGTCTTACCTGAGGGATGTTGACCATGACATTACTGTTGGCCACATTAGCCACCCGAATGAGTCCCTGCTGAATGATCCTCTGGCCCTGGACCTGGACATTGGGCACAGAAGCCCTAGGAGCCAGCAAGAGTGGAGGGGGCCCTGAGCCGCTATGCTGCTGCTGTTGCTGACGTAGACTGGCTATCTGCTGGGGAGTCACAGCAATAGGCTAATAGTCACCAATAGACACACGCACACAAAAAGACATTAGAGAGGACAAATATTAACAAAAGCATGGCATGAAGAAATGCAAGAAGGTATATGTATGTATGTAAGTATATGTATGCAAGTTTCTATATACTTCCAAAACACTAACCTGGGCTCCTCTGACCAGGGGGGGCATGACACTCTGAGAGTTGTGTTTGGACGGGATGTGTTGGCCACCCCGCACCAAGGGAGGGGGAATCACTGTGCCTGAGCTGCGACCTGTAACCTGTAAAGTAAAAACAAGATCAAAACTGAAAGGGCTTCCTGCACAAAAGAAGTAAACCGTCTGCCTTGTGAGTGTTATGTCTTATCACTGCTATAATATTGGTTTACATGGAATTACACAATAGCAAGCCAAGGTTTGTCAATCAACAACTGTGGTCTGATTAATAATTTTACCATAACATAAATACAATCTAAATAAACAAACAAAATATGTTGTACAGAGTAGGTGAACTCTTAAGTTTAGTAATTCATATGTCAAGACCTCTCATCTGCCCCAGATGAGATGTTTTTTGAACTTTGACTTAGATGAAGACAAGACCACATAATTGGAGCATTCAATGCAGGATTGGTTATTCCAAGGGGTTCACAAACAATTAGTGCAACTGTACACTCAGCAATACAAGAGAGTAGTTACCTGAAGGGATCCTTTGCTTGATGTAATACTACCTCTCACCAAAGGAGGAGGAGTAGCCACAGAGCCACTAGCCTGAACATTAAGGTAACAGAATTACAAAACATAATATTTAAGTACAAACATTACATCATATGAAAACCAGCCATTTTTAACCCTTCTTCACTAACTCGGGTTAGCATGGCGTGACTTAACACCGTTTTAAGGATTTTCCATTAGGTGGCAATACCTGGAAACAGATACTTTTTTAGTACCTACTCCGGACACATTTCCAAGTGTTCTGAGGCAATTCGAAATGTGATGTCAACAGACTGCATGCCACTAGACTGCATGGCTAGTCAGTGGTGTCACTCGAATACTCATGAGTGTCTCCTTCACAAAAATCAAAACTGCTCTTTTTGAAACCTGGCAACAAGGTACATTGCAACACAAAAAACACTGTGGTCCCCGAGTCTGACAAAAAGCCATACACCGAGCAGCAGGTATACCATAGCCTTGATGTCTTTTGTTGTGGCATCTGTGTCACATAAAAAGGACATCACAGGACTTTCAGCCGCATTGTTATAACAACCCTGTTGCTCATTAGGCGGTACTTTAACTACTGAAACAGGATGAAGTTGAGCATGTAGGTACTAGCGATGGCATGATACCACTTTTTTATGTCCGATACTGATATCATAAATTTGGATATCTGCCGATAAAGATATGAATCTGATACAGTCTTTTATAATCAATAAAACGGTTTTTTACATGTCTTGCTGCAATTTTTATAAGTTGACCCGCTAAAGTCATGAGCTGGATAACGCCATGTCGCAGGTTTTGTGAGGTGCCTTGTGATGTGTTTTTGTGATATTTAATGGATCAGATTACATTTTTTTTTATTTCTCTGGGATCGGACCGATACTGTATATCGGATGGGTCCATCTCTAGTAGGTACTAGTGGAAAAGGACCATTAGAAGGGCGGGGCTTGTCTAATAAGAATTACTTGTACCTATTGGCTCATACAAAAACAACATTAAAAAACAATCTACAAAAAATCTTTAAAGGTCTAATTACCTTCTGTACTGTGCTCTCCTTTTGGATCTGGCTCTGTCGTAGTTTCTTCAGCAACACTAGCTTGGCCTCTTGGAGTCTTAGTTCCTCCTTCAGCTGTTTGATGATGCGCTCCCTTTCCTCAGGTGAACTCTTCTATGAAACGCATAGAAGATAATGTGAAATCAACGAGGAAATTATAAGACCGGGATTTTCCACAACGGATTAATTCAGTTAACTCAACACATAAGACTGACTGAAATAAAAGCACATAGAATGTGTCAACAAAAATTGCTGCATCTGTTTAAGTGATACATTTCTCCATCATTTTTTGCACAAAGTGGGGAAATCGAGTTTCAGATCAGTAAACAGAAAGGAATCATTATCAATGTATAGATGATTTTTCCTACCATAAGTTTATCTGTGTCAGTCTTTGTAAAGCAGTGGCCATTCATGACAGGACTGGATGGCTCATTGTCCGATAACACAATGACATCATCTGGCGAGGGCGGCTGTCGCTCCTTCTTAATGTCACTGTGGGGATAAATATTAAAAGATTATTTAATAAGAGTCCACTTTGTATTTTACTTAAATACACTTCAGTATTTAAAAAAACTGCAATTACAATGTAGTTTTGTCTTTCATCCAGTAGATGGTAGTATACAATTATAATTTCACCTTCCTTGTTGTAGTGTGAATGTGTGCTAGGACACACAAGAAGGAAAGAAGCAAGAGATCAATATTGGAGTAATGGCGGCAGGGGAAGAAAGCAACAACCCATTATCGCCAAAGAAAGGTAAAAATCGACAGTCCTTCTGAACGCTCCCGTTCAACAGCAAGATTGCACCCAAACAACACGTAAACAAAAGGCAAATTAAATGCATTTATTTTTTGTTTTTAAACTAAAGAAAAGGCTGAAGACTTTTGATAAAATGTTAAGTAGCTTTTCCTGAGCACCAGGGAGAACAAAGGCGACTAGCGGAAAGCTTCATTTGCATGAGTCTGCAGAAGGGTGGAGATAAGAAGTTGGGGGTTGTTGTAATTTAACAGCTCATGGACCATAGCAGAAGAATAAATCTGCCTCTGTCACAGTGGGGAGCCTGTCAGGTACTAAAAGACTTGGTGCTAAGTAGAACTGAAGGAGGATGAGCTGTGATATGACACTATGTGAAGGGTAGTGGTTAGTGCCATACTGCGGAGTTATGCATGTACACATGCAGTGTAGTTATGTAATTGTTCAATTGCTGTCAAGCTGGAGGCTTCAGGGCTTCAAGCGCAGACCCAGTTTGCCACTCAGACAAGGCCTCACCCCTCCCCTACCTCTGTGGCGAGGCCTGTGGCCTAGCCAGATCGGCACAGCCTGGGCCTCAGCTCTCCCCTCCCTCCCAGCTGCCGACATCAGAGTCACAAGCTGAGCAGAGCGGCGGTCCGCTGGAGACACTGGAGAGGGTGACAGTGAGGGGGAGGGGAATATACATGGCCAGGAGCCAACCTATTGTGTACACTCTCTCTCACTCAGTTACTTCTTCACACACACCCCTCCCCCATCCTTACTTCTTCATCTTTTATACTCTAACTCACTGACTCAGTCCTTCACATTTTTCTCTTCCTTTTGTTCACTTCTGTCTCCAGACACGTTTCTGTGCCATCCACTCCTCCTTCACAGCTGCCCTGACAACAACCCTCAGCAGATATTGCACGATCAGTTCAATAAGGCAAGCAATAACCATGTTGTTTATGAGACAATCATTTCTTCAGACTAAGCAATCACAACACAAATCCCAACAAACATTTGGTGTCGAGAAGACAGACCTTCCTAAAAAGAGTATTTTCCTGACATGATTCATTAAAACCAGGTAAAAATGTGATTTAAACTGCAAGTTTTATAATATGCTATTCCAAGAAAGATTACCCTCCATAAGCACAGTTGAGGTGTTTCTCTCCCCATAGGTTTAAATTTCTTTCTAAACAACATGATTAAAAAGATCACAACACATATAACTAACACTAGAAGAGAATAAGAGCTTCATACTCTCAAAACAAAAGCTTAATGGCAACCCAGCTCTTTGATTCAGTCGCTCTGTCAAATGACACCGAGTACCAACCATCACAAGCAAGTAACTATTGAGAACAGCTTACACAAGCATCACAACACACACTAACTTGGTTATGTAATGTCCAGGGTTTCTGCAATGCACGGCTTCCCCAATCGTGGATTCACACCGACCCCATTGTAGGACTGCTGAATCAGTCATTATGAGGTGCAGTGGAATTCTAATTCAGAATGCAATGCAATACTCCCAAGTGCCATTTAATACTACGCATGACTCTTTTAAGGTAACGAAATTCAATGGCTAATTACAATAGCAAACCTAACAACGTGCTCAAATATTTGCATATAGTATTATGTACACAAAGCTTTTACATGCATTAGGTTGACAACCTGCATCACGAGGCTAATGCCTGCTTTAGGGACAAACTTGTGAAATCGCAAAGTTGTAGTTTTATTGAATACGGCAAGTAAAAACTTGGTTAAAAGCTAATTGCAGTCAGCTGAGCCAATTACAGAGATGAGAAGATGAGTTTGTAGAAATATGGGTTACAAAGATGATCCTTTCACCATAAATAAAGATATACAAATTCTGGTTAATGTAAAAGTCTGCTGCTATATTAAAAAATAAAAATAGATGTAAAACAAAACAAAACAAACTAGACTAGTTGGCATTGTATGAAGATGGGGGGAAAAACAACCTACAAAAGTACCCCTAAAGATCACCAAT
>VUQR01004372.1:4099-15336 GCA_015108515.1 Hemichromis elongatus
AAACCCTCTCACCTCAGACCCAGCACAGTGTTTCTCTGTAGTTGTGAAACACGATAATTGCAGAGACAATTATAGCAGAACAGAAAATAATGTGTCAAAAGAATAAATAAAGGCCAGCCTCCTTTTTGATAGGAAACCAAAACACCCAAACAACACATTTGTCACTGTCAGATGGATAATGACCTAATTGCCATGGTAACTAATGGCTCCCTGAGAGCATTTCTTGTTTTCTCTCTTTTAACTGTGGCTTTACACCTACTCAGACACTCGGTGCTGATGAGTAACACACCAGCTCATTTCACTCTCTGCTTTGTTTTGTCAGACTGGCAAGGCCGTTGCAAAGGGAGACTTCTCCAGAGCAGGGATGAGCTCCAGAAGAGCCCTATTCCTGGCAGCACTTTCCATTACCATTGGAACAGGGATGTATGTGGGGGTGGTTGTGGCCCTCATAGCCTACCTGTCCAAGCCTGGACATGTATAGCACTAGGACCACATGCTTGGAGGGTGGAGATGGTAGACATAATGATGAAAGGAAGGGAAAGGGTGGACAGATCTTTGCCTCTCCTGAAGGTGTGCGTCTTTGCCGAAGCTGGCTATCTGCGAAAGCAGAAGCTATACGAAGAGAAAAAAACAGAAGGAGAGCGAAAGAAGAAAATATGTGTGGATGGAGTATTACTTGGACAGAATATTGATCTGGATTGAATCTTTATTTCTGGAATGCAACACTCCCGATCCCTCTACAAAAACACAAAAAGACAGCTCTCAGAAAGATGAGCACTCTTCCACAAAGACTGTGCTCCACTTATCTAAGAAAGAGTATGACGCTACCTACCTTTTATCACATTAAACATTTACAGCATTTTTATTTGACCTTTACATCCAGTGTATTATATGTCCTTACTGTTGCAGATTGTGTATTATTCACTTTGTAAATGAATTTCTTGGAAAAACAGTGAGCCAATGGATTTCTGGGTGATTGGTCGTTTAAGGAATATTCGAAAGGGATCCAGTTAGTAAGAAGTGATAAGTGGACCCCTGACAGAAAGACAACAAATGTGTCAAGTGTACACAAAGCTGCCAAGCAGTGGACTAGAAATTTATTAGTGTCTATTGTGTACTGTAAATTTAGTCAATAAATACATTTGGCATGAATAATTAAACACTCTAATGTCTCATATTCCCTTATTCAATTTTCTTTGACAGGTGTGCCTCAGAGCAGGGATAGTTCTGCACTGGCATGGGGCTTGAAAAAAAAAAGGAAATAATTAACTGAACTCAACATTATAATTTGATTGAAAAAAAAAACACATTTACAACACAAAGTTTCAAATATTAAGTACGGAAGACGATTAGGGCCACTGGAAAAAAAAGTCAGAATTCTTTTTTTTTCCAGTGGCCCTAATCCTCTTCCATAATTAAGAGATTTGTTTGTCACAGAAATCCCATTGGGTCAAAAGCTTAGAAGTAGCTTAGACTGCTTCAGCTGCTTGATTTGTGTTTCTAGATGTAAACACAGCACCTGTTGTTCAAACACACTGTTTACGAGGGGCAGCCAATCACAACAAAGCTGGCTCAAATGGAAGGGAATGAAAAGGGTTTGTTTCAGAGACATTTTTCAGGTGAAGTTACTTGAAAAAGTAATAAGTAACTAATTACTGATTACTACCCCCCAAAAGTAATCCTGTTACCCTATTGATTATTTCTAAAGTAATTAGTTACTTAGTTACTTTTTAAAAACATGATTTACAACCTGAATAGGTAATAAAGCAATAGATCTTTCAGCCCAATTCTACTTTTCCTGCATAATCCATCATATAAAATGTAATCAAATGAAAAAGTCTCTTTTTAAAACCTGTTTTATTAGGTTTAATCTTTTAACTCTAGCATCAAACAAACATTTTATTATATGCAACATTCTCTGACTGGAAGAATTTGTTTAACATTTAAACCTATTTTCTGCATATTCCAGCATATAAAATAAAAGTTTTTTGTGTTTACACTCACTCTTTCAAATAGACGCAAGGAAAACACAGCAGAAAATAAATAAGATCAAAGACTCAGCGGTCCTGTTGCCCTATTTTTACCTGTTTAGCAGGAGAGGGGCAGGCGGAGGTTTACCCTGGTGCAGGTGTGCCGCAGCGGTCATGTCAGTGGAAGGATTCGGGTGTTTGCCTGTGAATTTCACATTCCCATGGCAGCGTACTCGGTGCTTGCTTGGTAGTTTAGGGGGGGTTTTTTTCGCTGTAAAAAGAAGTTTTGTTCCTACGCAGTGAACAGCGAACACTAATGTTTTTGTCACTTTTTACGGAATCAAACTTAAAGTAAGGTCAGTACTTCCACGCTTTAAATGCTGCATGCCCGTACTCTCTCCCGCACTCTATATATTATATATTGTTGATCTGCACTGGTCATTGTCATGAGACATTCTCGCAAAAAAAATCATGGTTTAGTAACGCAGCGTGCTTACGGGAAAGTAACAGTAATCTAATTACCTTTTTTGCAATTTACTCATTACTTGAAAAAGTAATCAGATTACGCATTACTGCCCATCTCTAGATAGTATAGACTGAGGGGAGAGTTTTGTGCTGTAGCTAAACAGCTAGATGGCTAAAGCGGTTAGCTAAAAATATTGAATGATGGAAATTTGCAGTCGTTAGCTGGACTGAAGTAGTTAGCTAAAATAATGAACAATAAACACTTAAACTACTTACGCTACATTTGACATAGTTGTTAACAAAAACTGATTGATAAACGGTGCTTAAACTGATAACTAAACTGATGATGATGTCCTTGGGTGTCCTGAAAGGCACTTCACAAATAAAATTTACTATTATTATTATTAAAGATTATCATTACTATGGATGGTAAATGGACTGGTTCCTATATAATGCTTTACTACTCTACCTTTGCTCTCCAAGCATTTTATACAACATGCCTCAATCATCCATTAATACAAGCACTTCTGCTTTCTATCTAACATTCACACTCTAATGGATGCATCAGGGAGAAACTTGGGGCTTTTTTGCCCAATAAGCAAGCAGCCATGGATCAAACCACCAATCTTCTGATTAGATGACCTGTGCTACCCCTGTGAGATGACAGCTACCAAAACATAATCAACAAATAGTTAAAACTACTGGTTGGACAAATGTTATGGTAAAATAGCTCAAAAATCCAAGCAAGTTATAGTGAAAAATTTAGCATAGAAACCTCTATGCTAAAGTTCTTGTGTAATTTGACATACCTCAGCCATTTCGCTCCTTTTCCTAAAATGACACACTGCGCTCTTGAGAGATATGCCAAGCCTTGACATCGACCCTTCAACTGAGACCATTTTTGATGAGGCTTAAGCAAAAAGTAGATGGATACGAAGGGCCAGATACATCTCTCCGGTTCTGTGCCGTGTCTTAGCTGAATTATTTTCCTGTTTCTCAAAGACGTGACTTTCAGATACTGCCCATCTGCTGCAGACAAGTTTTTAAGCCTTCCTGCTTTTGTTGTCCAGTTTCCTCAATTTGGTTCTTTACCGACACACGGTACACAAAACTGACATTTTGAAAATATGAATTTTGTTGCTACAATGTAAAAATTGTTTGCTGTTTCTGCAGCAGATGTATTTTTCCTGTTGTCTGGGTTGATGAAGGCATCTTTTGACTTATTTATAAGGCTGTCAAAGTACATCAGAGAACAAAGGTTGGAAACAACTAAACGGGACACCGATTGTGTGTGTTTGCAAAGCCTGTCAAAGCTTATTGTCGACCACAGAGCATTCGATTGACCACTTACTGTTGTAGGCACAAACCAGTGCAGTCACTGGCATGTCTCTTCACTGTCTTTTGGCATCACTCACTGTCGAGGCTCGAGGTGACTTCAGCTGCCAGAATGCTGTGAGCAGGAACAGGAACAGTGCCTACACTCTGAAGTCAGAATGTCAAAACAAAATTAGACCAGCGCTTCACTCGGTTCAAAAACTTGGAACCACCAGCACGCACGTCCTGTTCTCTTGCCCCACCTGCCATGCATACAGTTCATTAGCCTCAGAGTAATAGCTGTCAGGTTCAACTCTGCAGACAGCATTGCCAAGAAGCAGAGGAGAAAACAGATCACAACAAATAAATGTAGTAGGAATTGTAGAAATTGTATTGTAGAATTGTAGAAATGTAGTAAGAATCCTACCCTATCCATCATAAAATCCATTCAGGCATGTATTTGGCCGATTAATGAAACATTTTCTTGAGTCATATGAAGGACACACAGTCCTGCAACTGGCGAATTGTGCACAATGTGCTGTTGCTGCTTTAAAGCAACATCACGGGTAGCAACTTCATATAATAAACCCTGCCTTATCAGCAAAGAGTTTACTGAGGCCATAAATCAGAGTGAAGATAAATTTCCACAGAGAATTCCACATCTTTTGTCCCCCAGCAATTAGAAAGGATTCAAGGTACTACTCTAATAGCTTTAGACGCTGAGGCTACATCCATCTTTCATATTGAGAAAATGGACAAACAACTAAAATAAGTCCTCATCTGCTGTCCCAACCTTTGTAATACCAAATATAGGAAGACAGAGGCCCAGCTGGCTTTCCGCTACCAGAAAACCAAGTAACAGTAGCTGGTCATGTCCCACACTGCAGAGCATCACGATGTGAGCTTGTGTTAGCAAAAGCTTGTTTTTTCATCAAGACTGTACTGGACAGGCACAACATAAAGTAAGGACATTTGTATTTTTGTCGATGATTTCTTTGTTGTAACAATACAGCTTGACAATAAATCATCTACCATTGGAAAGCTTGTTTGTATACACTTAAATGGTGCCACATTTATTCGTGGGTTGAGCAGCAGAGTTGAGCATGTGGGTTGCACCCATTAAGAACTTGGCCAAATCTGCAACAGTATAAGATTTATAGCCAAGATGCATTCATAGACACAAATACAAATGTTCTTACTTTATGTTGTGCTAAGTTTATATACATACCTGTGTGTCCAGAATTAAGGCAAAGGAAAGCCTGTGTTTACTATTTTAAGCAGAAATAAGAAGAGCGACTATTGAACTCTGTTTTATATATATATATATATATGTACACCCATTCTGTATCAGATAGACCAGATAGCAGTCTTACAGGACGCCTGCATACGCAGACCTTTCCCAAATTCGCCTGCTTTCTCTTTTTCAGCTTCTACCCGAGCAAGTTTCTAATGCATGAAATGTGGCTTGATGGGGGAGACGGGGGCGAAAGTGGCTCTCTCATCAATGGGAGCTGTATGGGGTGCTGAAGTGGGCTCACTCTGAGAGAAAGTGCAGCGTTGCATGTGTTTTCTCTCCCTCAGTAGATAGGAAGCTTCACCCACGCCTGCTAGCTCACTCACAGCATCCATAGCAAGCTCAGACCACCAGAAGCAAACTGATTTCATTAGTCATCCACCCCCACGTGAATAAAAACTTTCCGAGAGGCAGCAGTTTGAACGTCTACTTCTTCAAAAATTTCAGCTGCACTGTAAGCATCACTGTATGCCATACAGGCTTTTCATTTTGAAAGGACATTACATTCTTTGTACCGAGTTTCTAAATATAATCGTATCTATAATTATCCGATTTTGTCGAGTCACACCCCCACGTTGTCACATCACATCGTGAAAATAGACTGAATGGGTCTTGTTCGCAGAACTAAAGTGGGACAATCACATTTCTAGAGGAATAACAGTGATGAATGAGCTGCAACAAAAAGCCCAGTAAACTGGAATGGAGTGGAAGCACAAAAACACATTAAAGCTGAGTGCTGCATAAAAAGCGAGGATCATCACGCAACTGAAAGGCATTTTTAGATTATCATCATCGCTTTAATAAATACTTGTCACCTCTCCCTGCTCACAACTAAACAACCGACGCATAGATGATATACTTAGTGGCTGAAGTGGTTGCAAGACAGAACAATATCTGCTTTTTTTTTTTTTATTACAGATGTGATTTTTTTCCCCTGCTTTTTATTGACCTATTGGAGAGAAAATCATGGACATTCACGTGTGAAAAAGAAAAAAAAAATACTGAACAGAAACTAAACTCTAAACTTACCAGTTAAAGGGAAGTTGTACATGAGGAAGTGGACATCGTGACCTGAAATTTCCCACAGTTGGAGATGTGGCGGTTATCTCATTAAAGTGGCAAAACCTCTTTGCTCTGTATTGTGTGACGGCTCTTAAATCAAAAGCACAAAGTTCAGCTGGTAGATTATAGACTCTTGCATTCTGTCTGAAGTTCATCAGCTTTCATGTAGACAGATAAATGTTAAAAATGTAATCTATATTTGATTATTCAAGAGACATTTTTAGGTCAAAAATAGCTCCAATGACTTTTCTGGAATGGTTCAACCTAAACTGAGAGATGTTTATATGCAGACACAAGAAGCAAAGAGCGGTATAGTCCTCAGTCAGCATTTCAGCACTGCCTGATGGTGCCATTCGAGCACATTCAGATTCAAATGTAAAAGCTCATTTTCTCCCTCTCTTTACTGAAATGTGTTTATTTATATTCCATTTGTATTTATTTTATAGACTGATGTCCTCCCTATAGAATTGGAAACCCCACACACATACGCATTCTTTAAGAATATTCTGGGACATTCTCCAAACTCCCACAATGCCACATTAAATAGGTAGGTACTGGAAATGGATGGAAGAGAGTATTTATTAAAATACTGCAGGAGGAAACACATAACAGCCAATAAATATATATATAATATTTTTTATTTTATCCTTAAGATAAAGAATTTATCAAATGGAATCCTAAATCTGCTGTCTGTCACTGAGTGTTTTTTACCCTTTTTTAAACAAAGTAATATAGAAGCGTTTTTGGTTTGGTTTGTTTTTTTGTGTGCCGCTTTCCCTTTTAACTTGAGATACATTTTGGCAGCTCAAATTTATTAAATATGTGAAGAGGAGGGTTAACAACCCACAGCATATTGCAGGAGAAAGATACTCTTATTGCTTAATTAAATAACGCATTTTTTTAAACTTCTGTTTTTTAATACACATGCAGTCACTTCATTAGTTACATATTGCAAATATGTATATGTATCGGTTATTTATCTACTGAAGCCATCCCTGTAGTTGCAAAGGATGCTCTGTAAAAAGATACATTGTTTAATGAGAGGCAGTTCTTGTTGATGTCAGAGGAGAATGATCAAAGCTAATTCAACCTAACAGGAAGGCAACAATAATGCAAATACCCACTCTATATAGGCAGAAGAGCATCTCTGAATGCAAAACATGTTAAACCTTAGAGCAGATGAGCTACAGCAGCAGAAGAGCACACAGGTTGTCAGCTAAGAATAAGAAACTGCGGCTACGATTTAGATGGGCTCGTCAGAACTGGACAACAGAAGATATATAAACATTGTATGGTCTGATGAGTAACATGAAAGCGCGGCTGCATCCTCCCTTTCATCAACAGTTCAGGCTGCTGGTGGTGGTGTAGAGGTGTGGTTGGCAAATCTGCAGCAACCGTGTGCTGCTGTCATGTCAACATGGACTAAAATCTCTGAGGAATGTTTCCGGCTCCTTGTTGAGTGTGTGCCGTGAACTGAACGTCCTAGGACAGTAGTGGCCAACTCCAGGCCTCGAGAGCAGGTGTCCTGCAGGTTTTAGATATCACCCTGGGTCAGCACACCTAAATCAAATAATTAGTTCCTTAGGACTCTGCAGAATTTCAAGAAATGTTGAAATCAGTTTAAATCAGCTGTGATGGATCAAGGACACATCTTAAACCTGCAGGACACCGGTTCTTGAGGCCCGGAGTGTCACGGTTCTGGGTCATTTTGACCCAGCTTTTTCTGTTTCTTGTATTTTCATGTTTTTCTAAGATTATGTATTATGATTTATGTCTGATTCTTTCTCATCCTGTTGTGATTATTTATGATAAATTTAGGTTCCAGTTTATTCTTGTTTAAGGGTTGTTCTTAGGTTGTGTCTCATGCCCTCATGTTTACTATAGGTTTAGGTTGGTGCGTAGTTGTCTCTGCCCATGTGTCTCCTCTGTGTAAAGTCCTGTTTTCTAGTCTTCATCTTGGGGTATGGTTCCTCTTTTATTTTGAAAGTCTCAGTCTGATGTCAGTGTGTCTAGCCTTGCTCCCTCTCTCTCGTTAGCCCCAATTTCTCCCAGCTGTGTCTTCCTCCTGTTTTCCATTCCCTAATTACTTCCCTGTGTATTTAAACCCTGTGTTCTCCTGTGCTCTCTGTCGTGTCGTACCCTCATATCATACCTGTGTGTTTCAGTTTGTGTTTTCTTAGTGTTGCTTTGCTTTTTGTGGCCAGCAATAAAGCTTAAGTTTTCACATTTACTTTCTGCCTCCGAGTCCTGCCTTTGGATCCTCCACGTGCCCGCACACCCAGAGTCTTGACACGGAGTTGGCCACCCCTGTCCTAGGACCTGGCGTCCATATTTGTGGACATCACATCTTGGGTATCAGTTCTGAGGTTTTACTTTTAAGGCTATCATGAAAAATAATCCGGTCATTAGTAGGTCTTAACATTAGGTTAACATCAGATGAACAACACATGACATATTAGACCCTGCCATTATTTATTTAACAAAAATTAAACCACAGTGCAGAAATAGTGGTTAAAACCACAGAAGCACACCTTTACTGCTTCTATAGGAATTACGATGATAAGTAGCATCCAGCTGCTGCTAACCAGATATGCTTGATTAACTGAGCATCAGCAAACAAGTGTGAACGCCTCCATAAAAGCACAAGCTTTAGCATCTTGCAGTTTTTAGGTATGTGTGTTAGCTCAGTGCCGAGAAGCAAAGACATCAGCACTTGTCAAAGAGAAGCAATTGTATGTCTGGGAAAGGTTATACGGTCATTTCTGAACAATTTAAAGTCCATCATTCTACAGTGAGAAAGATTATTTACACGTGAGCAAGAAGTCATCCCAGGAAATTCACCCCAAGGTGAGAAACAAAGCTTTGTTATGTATCAATTATAATATCAAAACTTTTTGATTTGCAACCCTTTAAAACACACACACATATTCATCAGGTATTGTTTTTCAGTAGAGTTTTGAGGTTCTTCTACAGTACTTTATTTTTACACTTCATATTGTTTCAGAATCAGAATACTTTATTGATCCCCAGGGGAAATTATTTAGGTTACAGTGCTCCAGACATTAACAAGACAGACAATACACTAAAGAAATAATCACAATATATACATCCATATAAATATGTACATATACTCAACATCTTAATAAATAGCTGAGGAAAGGAAGAAGGAAGAACATGTGCAAAGCAGGTGTATCAGATGACTGTGTTAAGTGGATGAGTTGTACAGGGAGACGGCCACAGGCAGGAATGATTTCCTGTGTCGTGCAGTGGTGCTTTTCGGTAACCTCAGTCTCTCACTGAGTGTGCTCCTGTGGCTGACCAGCATGTCGTGGAGTGGGTGGGAGGTGTTATCCAACATTGTCTTTATCTTGGACAACATCCGCCTCTCCGACACCACCTTAAGGGAGTCCAGCTCCATCCCCACAACATTACTGGCCTTACGGATCAGTTTATTGAGTCTGTTAGCATCTGCGACCCTCAGCCTGGGTCATGGGTCTGCTTCATTACATTTCAGAGGGAAATATTGTACTTGTCACGCCACTACATTTTTTTTAACACTACACCTGCTGGTTTATGACCATTCCTACTTTTAAAATAAAGCAAGGTATTTTTACTCTTTTGCTACTCTGATTATTTCATTTCAGTGAACTTAAGGGATTTAACCATATTCAGTGTTTGCCTGTTTATAAAGGCAGCTTGTATGTGTTTTCTGGGATCTGAACTGCAATGTGTGAGAAACAATGTTACATAAGATAAATATTTTTGGTAGCATAATCAACCTTTATTTCAATTCAGTTCAATTTAGTTTTATTTAAATAGCACCAAACACAACAACAGCCGAGGCAAGGTAAAGATCCTACAGTAATACAGATGAAACTCCAACAATCAGACAGCCCCCTATGAGCAAGCACTTGGCAACAGTGGGAAGGAAAAACTCCCTTTCAATAGGAAAAAAAACATCCAGCAGTACCATGTTACTTAGTAGGAAAAATCTGTATTCCAAACAGGTGTTCCAAGGCACTTTTTAGTATGCATCGGGAAATAAACACATCCCCACAACTCTTTGCACAACAGTTGTCAGCATCCATTTCTGTAAACCCATCTGTCTTCTCTTCTCTCCCTCCCTTCAAACCCCACTTTCACATCAGAGTTAAGCTCATCTTTGAAGCATTTCACACATTCATGCTTATCTGCCCTCGCACCTTTGTCGCACAGCAACATGCCTCCCTCTCTGTGGCGCCGGCATTTGCCAGGACGCACACTGGATTGATAAGGGCCTCGCAGTCTCATCTTCTGGCTTCACTTATCACTCTTGAGCAACAAGGGAGCACGGTCTATGCATTCATGGTTCTCTTCTCTTGATAAGAACAGACTGGACACTTTTTTTCTTCTTCTTTTTTTTTCCCTCTTTGCTCTAAGCATTCCTCAAAACCACTGTCTTATGCCTGCCGAAGCATTTAATGCAGCTCTAAGATGAGACTCTAGAAGATGGGAGTGTTTTTAATTGCAACCTGAGTGCCTGACACCTTACGGGTGGCGGTAATGTAATTTTCCTAGACAAGAAATATGAAGCAGCAAGTAATAAAAGCCAGTAAGATAATTTTAACGTAAACAGAGTCTAACACAGTTTATGTCTGCCCAGATGACTGAAGCTGGCATCTGAAACTATCTACAGATGGCCTGCTGAAAATACCGAGCATTGAAGGCTGGAGGGCGGCTGCAGTGGATGGCTGCTGGTGTCGTGCCACACATCATAAATCTTTCTGGGACAAGCAGTCAAGTCCAACTTCAAGAGATAACTGATATCCATTAGTAGAGTAGGCAGCAGTGACAAAGAGCAGTCTTTGTCTGTAGCACTGAGATGAGACAGAGGACACACATCCAGAGACAAAGAACTCCCATCAGGCTGCTTTAATCAGGCTATAAATCTGACACACAGCACTTACAGAGATTTGAAATCCAGCAGTGTGTTTTATGTAAGGGAAATTTGTGTTTAACGTTTTTGAATGAGACATATTGTGAAAAATTAATTCTCTCTTGCTGCTTTATTTCACAATGTTGATACTATAGGAAATGTCATCAGGCCAGCAGGTGAGGAAACGCTCCATAATCAAATGTTCTTGTTTTTTCCA
>VUQR01004373.1:17562-29947 GCA_015108515.1 Hemichromis elongatus
ATCTTCAGTATCTGTTCCCAGAGGACAGAGCAAAGCTCTTTGACACTAATTTTGCTTTACTTGACAAAAAAGACATTCAAAGCCAAAGTCAAAATTAATGCCATACTGTCTTTGCCAATCCAGGGTGCACACACACACACACAGATAAAGTTTGCTTATAAGGGAAGTTGTTTTGTCGTGATTTTTGCTGAAATGTTCATTTCAGAAAAAAAGGATAAAGCACATTTAGAGTAGTGCAATTTTGCCTGTTAGCAAACAGCCTTCCAATTATCTTCCCTTTGATTGCTTGCCTCCATCAAGGTGAGCGATTAGACCACCGCTCCTGTGAAGCTCTGGAAGTCGTCCTGAAATCGCTGCACTTTGATTTCATCAATCTGCAGGCAGCCCAACTGGAGGAAAATGTGAGTTTTATGAGCAAAACTTATTTTGCTCATCTTCATCTTCCAGTTGCAATACAGTTTCATATTCAGGCCTTGCCTTGTATCAGATTAGAGGCTATTTTTTTCCTCCCAAAGAAACTTCATAACATTCCTGTCAAATTTGGGGCCTTGCTTTCTTTATTTTTTTCCCTCTGCTTTTTTTTTTCTATTCCAGGGAGCATCGTCCTTGTTGGATATGATTTTGTACTATGAATCTACAACACATCTTGACATTTCTGACAACAGCAGTATGGGAACATCGAGTTGGAGGGCCCTCGCTCATTTGATAAAGCAGGTTGGCTGACGCGGTGGAATAGCAATCTTTTCATGTAGGCTATCTCCCAGGGATAATGTACATCCTGCAAAGTGAGTTTGTGGCAAATTACTGGGACTGAAGATGCAGGGCAGAGCAAACAGGGTGAGAGGTTCTCCTGCCATGAACATCAACACATGCAAACGCTGGATTATCACAACTTCTTATAACTCATTAGCTCTGAGGGTTAGGTGACTTTTAGAGTAATATCATCAGGGAGGGACAGAATGAGGGGAACAAATGTAACACATCGGATCTGACTTTGAATTCACATGAAGACCAAACGACTGTCTAAGCTTCTTTAGTGCTGCCGCATTATAACCCAATGCTTGGTTCGATGTGGCAATAACAGTGGGCTCACTGACTATGGTAAATATAATAACAGTAATATTATTAATATTTATAGTTTTGTGAAGCGTTAGCCAAAAGAATTAAAATTAAATCCAGTCAAAAAAGTGAAAATAGGATGAGCCACTAGGGACAGTTCAATTCAATGTTATGTATACAGCGCCAAATCAATAACAGTAGCCTCAAGGTACACCAAGCGATAATACATAACAACAGTCATGTGACCCCCTATGAGCAAGCGCTTTGGCGAAAGTGGGAAGGAAAAGCTCTCTTTTAACAGGAAGACACCTCCAGCAGAACCAGGCTCAGGGAGCGGGGCCATCTGCTGCGACTGGTTTTGATGAGAGAAGACAGACATGCTGTGGAAGGCTTAGGTTTACGGTATCTCTGCACTGGCTTTGCTTTTTTAAGGTGTGTGGTTTATTTTACTACAGTTACGACTTGATATTTATTCATAGCTGTAATATCAGGACTTTCATCACGGCGTCTGTGTGTGGACCAGCCTTAGTCCACTACAATCATTCTGAATGAACATTTTTGCCTTTCCATTAGCAGTCATCCAAACAGCACTCAGTGAGCAATGACCTTCAGTGCTCTCCCTTCCTTACGGTTGGTGTCAGGTATCCTTTAGTGACAGGTCAGCAGTCTTACCCATGACTGTGCTCGCGTGTGCTGAAGTAGACTGAGAGATACAACCTGTTTATACTGTGGGAACACTGAAACAGTAAAGTAATAATAGATCATTTGAGATTTTCATGAACTATAAATCATAATCACCAAAACTGAAAAAGAAAAAAATCCTTTTCTATGTAATTGAATATAGAAAATATGACAGTTTAGCTTCTTGAAAATTATGAAGTTCTGACATCCACTGCTTTGATAGCCTTGGCCAAGACATCCATATCTGCCCCTACCAGCTCTCCATATCACCCAGCAGCATGGACCTAACCTCCCTGTCACTCACCGTCGTTCTTTCCCAGTGTTTGATGTCAGGGAGGACAGACAGGTCAGTCCGCTGCTCCAGTGCGAGTCCTTAGAACCACCTGAGTGTTTGACAGCAGCTGGTGAAGCTCTTTCTTTCAATATTCATCCTCCCCTTCTCTTCCTTTTCTACTTTTGGTCAGATCAGACATTCTGACGAGTCTTTTTTGTGCAATTGTCTGTATTCACTCTTTCTGCACTGTGTGTGTTTCAGAGTGTGTGTCTCTACAGACTGGATGTCTGCAATGTGGCCTTGGTGGACTATCCTGTCCAGTGTCTGTCTAAGGCGCTGCGGACCAGCCGGCTCACAGTGCTCCACCTTCACCACGTCCAGCTCAGCGGGATGCCCCTGTACACACTGGGTAAGGCGTGCATCGCTCTGCACTACAGGCTATTTTATTGCAACTATTTTTTAAATAATTTTTTGAAATGGTCTCTGTGTTTCTAGCGTTTGTGTGTACATGGATTTAAAAATGTGGGTTTTTGTGCACATTTGTGTGTGTGTGGGTGTGTGGGCTTTGTGTCCTGGCTGCCAGAGCCTTTACAGACATGTGCACTGGTGTGTAAAGTGACAGGTAAGAGATTAGGCCTCTAATCCAGGTCCAGACCTGCAGTGAGGGTCACAGGTCAAAATCTGGTCCTGCTGGCCACAGAACACACCAGCGTGCACACACACACACACAGTTTGGATTTGTGTATTGTCACACCGCCCTGCACACACAACTAAACGTGTTTACAGCATGAATACCCACAAATGATGTAGACTTCAGCCATTCTCTCTGACATTCACTGATTTTTGTGGCCGTACTCCTCAACATAGACGAAGGAAAGGAAAGGAAAGGAAAGGAAAGGAAAGGAAAGGAAAGGAAAGGAAAGGAAAGGAAAGGAAAGTGGGGCTTTAGGATGGTGACTGGGGAGGGTGGCCTGTGCACACACACACACTCACACAGACGCTGGGTTAGTATACATCACAGCAATACACTCACAAAAGGGCTGACAGAACACCCAGGGTGGGCTGAGTGGGTACACAGATGGACAGATATAGTGCATTGTAGCTCCTCACACACACACGCGCGCACACACACCCACACACACGCAGTCTTACAAAAAAGGAACAGTTTGATTAAGTAATAAGTGCAACGTGAGTAGTTATTAATAGCCTTAAGGAGGCAAACTAGACAGTGATGTAGCAGTAAATTTATCATAGCGCCCAAAGTGGTCTGTGGAAAACTCATTTTCTAGCTTTAAAGCCGCTTTAATTATAATTCCACAACATTCACAGAACGATGTGGTTCTGTGAATCCTAGTACATGAACTCATGTAATAATAAATCTGTCTCTGTGTGCGACTGGGACACGAATATCAAAAAGAGTGCACACTCCTCTCAGCTGGGAGCAGACAAAGACCCAGATGGACACAGTGTGCCTCCCACATCCCAACACCAACTTGTTCCTCCAACATTTCAGCTCCTTCCTGGATTTCTTTGATATTTGAGGCTCTGCTATAGATTCTGCTCCTCCCATGCTCATCCTCACCCCACTCTTACCTCTCCTATTACCGAGGCCCACCGGCACCCTCCTCCTCCTTCCCTCCCAGCAGGAGTTCCCAGCTGAGGATCATTGCCTTCGATTCGAGGGGCTTGTGATTGCGGGATTGGGTGCTTGCAGTGGAGTCGACTGGATCAATCCCACTGATACCACCATTTGGTTCCTACTGTGCCTGATGACAGTGTTGGCATTCCACATGCAGCCCAACAGGCTTGATCAAATCTGCAGCATCGATCTGGATGGAAGGGCAGCGAGGACCCAGACAACACGGACACATGTACAGTACACAAATACACAGGGAATGCCCACAGCGCACGCATAAGTACAGAATTTGTCTACAAAACAGCGTCTCAGCTGTGATAAGGAAGTGAAAAGACTGGTGACGATGGTGTGACGGTGACATTCTGAGGATAGGCTGGTGCAGCTGCACTGGTGTTTTGTTACGTCTCCTATGGTGAATACTCAGCTCTGGTGTTAACAATGGCTTCAAGGAGAAACACTTTTTTGGTATCATTACAATAATAATTATGCTGTGTGCTGTGCTCCTAGTTTCATGTTCACGTTCAATCAAGCCCTACCCAGCTGGCCTGTGCTGGCACTCAGACGGCAGACTTGCCAGTTTAATAACCTCAGTACAGCTTCGTTTGGTTCGGGGTAAGATCTCCTAGATTTTAGATGTATTTGGGCCGTGATCCAGAACCCTCCCAACAAGCAGGAGTGTTGTTATTCCATCCTCACCAATGGAGTCACTGTGGAGGACATGGTCTTCCCTCCACATCAGTAAACACTGCACAAATGTGTCGTCGTTAACAATCTTTTATTTCACCCTCACTTAATTTCTTCAGGGATTATTAAAGTATTCGGATTGTGAGTCATGACGATGCACACGATAGACCTGAAGAGAAGGGTTGAATTGAATGAATTAAAATATCACATCGGTTGATATTTGTCAGTTAGAATGGTAAATGTTTTAAGCTTGCTGATTACGTCAAACAGAGATGGTTCACATAGCTTTGGTGTTTTTGATAGCATAGGCTCAAGGTTCAGGTAATCGCTGAGGAGGACCTAGAGGTCAGAGTATTAACCTGCAAGAATAACTGATGTCATGTAAAGTCACTATGAGCTTATGTCCATTCTAGTTGGTGCGCTGAAGACCAACCAGGCACTGCGAGAGCTCCACCTCTCTGATAACCTGTTGAACAGCTACCAGGATGCCCTGCATCTGCGAGACCTACTGCGATTCAACAATACTCTGCAGACACTGGAGCTGAGCAACAATGCTGTAGCAGATGCTGGTAAGATGTTCATACATAAATCATAGAACTATATGTATTCATTCGAGTTTAGTATGTATGTGTGTGGTGAGATGAGCACTGAGTTATACAGTCAAAGTCCATGCCTGAACCCTTACGGCCCACACGTCCCACTGACTGACAATGAGACTGAACACACACAGGAGGAAAACACACGGAGAAACAGCTGACACACATGAACATAACAATGTCACAGGGGGGAGTAAAACTAAACACACTGACCATAGAAACACAAGACCTCTTCAAAATAAAACAGGAAACATAATGAGACGCAGACATGACAACATAAGACTGACGGACATGAAATACATGAAGAGCAAGGGAGACTTAAACACAGGGGTGGAAGACAGACGGGGCATCGACCTGGGCATAACAGAAATGAACTTAGAGAACCTAAAAGACTTAAACATAAACATAGACATCAAAATATACTCAAAGTCAAAGCGCTGGGCCAAAGGACCCAGGATGGTGACAGTAGATGAGGCGGATGTTTCGTCACACTCTAAGTTTGCAAACATGCACAGACCAACTTTATCATTATTTCGCTAATAAAGACATGCGAATGTGTAAAGCACATAGCAACCTACTTCAGAGTCACTAGAACCAACACTCCCACTAGACATCTGGAAGTGCCATTGAACTCACAAACCCCAGTCTGCTAATAAACACATTTGATTGTTGCTTTCCAAGGTTTGGAGGAGCTGTGCGACGGTCTGAGGTGGCAGAAAGACGGTCTCAAGGTCTTACTGCTGAGGAACAACCAGATTACTGTGAAGGGCATGGAGCATCTGGCTAAAGCTCTGGTGAGGAACAAAGTGTTGGTTTGCTGTTTGGAACAAAATCAAATAATGTGAAAAGTCAGCCAAAGGATGCTGTGTTGAATGGATGTGGCGTCCGGTCATTTTGACCTATGTAAAGACATTAAGGATAATAGTGTTAGAGACAGTTAGCATTAGGATTAATGCTCCTTAATGCACTTTGGCTAGCTTTGTGTTTTAAATACAACACATGACTCTCAGAATGTGCTTTAGGACAACTGGAAGCTGTGGGAGGCATTTTTGTGCCATCAAAACCTTTACTGCACCTGAAACAAACTGAAAACTTAAGAAACAGTTACACGGAAAAACCCGACCGAACTCCACGCATGCCTGTGTGGGACACCAACAAGTGTTTGATAAAGGAAGTGTGGGCCAGCATGTATGCATGCTGCTCTCTCACTCACAGGGGTCACCACAGTATCCCAACGCAGTCCCAAAGGTGTGAAGCACGACTTCATGTAAACCATGAAACATCTAACTCCTGTTTGTTATGCAAAACTGCTGAGCATGTGAATAAAACCCCCAAACCTTAGCCCAAATCCTAAATGGATGGCTGGATGTCAAGAGGCTAAAGGTCATAGCCTCTTATAGCTCGACACATGCTGATTTAATGAACCACGGGATGCAAAATACTAAATTAAAGAAGGCTTAGCAGCAGCGATTTGGACGAATCAGGGAAATGTTTGCTGAGGTCATAAATCAAGTTGAGTCATTTTTACAGGCTTTTATTTTTGCAACAAGAAGATTAAAGGCTCTTCCATGTTGGCTTGACTATTTTTTCCATCTTCATATACAGTCTATGCATAAGTGATGCGTTTCAGGTCAGCTGCTTGCCTCTGAGCATCTGCACAGACACCTATGATGTACTAATTGTGCATGCCTGCAGCGTTTTATCAGAAAAGCAACATTTACATCACACATCATGAATGATTTGGGTCCATGTTGTTCATGTGACGTCTCTTCTATTGCAGTAATAATTCTTTTAAAAATGTAAATAGAAGTGTAAACACTAAATAGTTCAGCACACTTCAAAGACACCAGTCTATGCGACATGCTGTCCAATCATGTGTGAAGGCAAAAATGTTTATTCTTGTCTCACATGGCTCGCTGCCTGGCTTTGGAGTGTCTCCATGCGATGAATTGTACAAATGGAACTAATGGCTTACTTTAGGCAGTCGGCTGCACCCATGAAAACAACAGCAGTGCAAAGGACGGAAAAGGCGAACGTGCACAGGTTGTGTCAGGTTAGGACGTTAACAGTCGTGCCTGTTTGCAGCTGGAAAGGCAGCTACAGATTTTTCATATCGACTTTTTGTCTTTTACCTTATTTTTATTTTTAAGTTATGATGATAAAATGACAACAGGCACACAGTCAGAAGAGGTCTGACAGCGTGCCTAACGTGAATGTGGATTTTGAACCTGCGCTCACTGCCAGGTTTTGTAGTCATACGGTGCATCCTTTATATTCTTTGGATGCTGCTTTTGTAAACATTTCCAAGACTGAGAATATCACTTTGGTACTGGAGATTAGCATGAATGTGCCTAACGTGGCTATTAAGATTCCAGGGCATCAATAATGACAAAAACCTGAGTTCATTTTATGGGTTATGTTTTTTAAGGAACCATCTTCTGTTTAGCATGTGGCTAAAACACAGTGGAACCCGCATGTGTTTGACGAGTGCTGCTAAACCAGGACTGAGAGCAAACTTCATGTCCCGAGTCCAGGACCTTGGTCTCTTGGAGCGCTGTCAGCAAAACACTCGACCGCAGCTTCATTCCCAGCTAATGCTCGCTTTCCTCTGTGTGGAGCTGTGGAACGTGAGCCTTGAGAAATGAGTCCAACCTCCCAGCATCTCACTGCACACTCCTAATAACATGCATTCCTCCTGTCTGATTGGCAGCATAAACTGTACCTTCCTGTCAAGTGAGTGGCGATTGTAAGAGTCAAAAGGCTAGAAATTAAAGGCCTCTGTCTCTGTCTCAACACACACACACACACACGCACACACACACGTGCACACACACACACACACACACACACACCACACACACACACACACACACGTCCCCAGCGTACCAAAAGAAGGAACAGTGTGATTAAATAATAGATGTGTGCTAAGAAGGGCTGCTCATGCAGCCTGCCAGTCAGAGGGATAAGTAGGTGTCCTTGCAGGCCGTAATGATGATAATTAGAGCCTAGCTGGTTGTGTCGAATATGATGATGAAGAGAGCTGTTATTAACCTTTCTGCTTGGTGTATCTGCATCTTCTCTCTGTCCTCCTGGCTTGCTCGGTCCTTTCGAGGCCTTAGAGAGCGTCAAATCGGACCACGTATCTAACGACATTACACAAACTGTGAGCGGGGCTTTTCCGAGGCGTCACCGAGAGCTCCGGTTTGGCGTGTTTCTGCTGCTTTTTTGTTTTACGCCAGCGTGGCATGTGTGAAAGCATACTGTGTTTTTGGTGGTTTCACACTCCTGCACCCCCCTCAGACTTCTCACTCCAACCCTCCCTTGGTTTACGTTTGACAGGTTTCAACCATGCTTGACTCTCACACACTCTCAACCATGCAGTTGCCTCTTTAATTGTCTGCTATTATCCCTCGTGCATATCCATTCAGGGAAGCTCGCCCTCCCTCTCCTCCTCCCCTCTTCACCGGAGAAGCTTCTCGCCACGCGTCGGATGCGGCGCTGCCTCCGTGTGCCGTGACTCAGTGAGGGGAAGGGAAAAAAAGGTGGGGTGTTGGGGGCTCTCGAGTGTGTTTGTTGTCACTGCGGTGCAAATTAACATAGAAGAAGACGCTCTCGGGTCTGTCAGTTGCTTTCCTAGCTTCCTTTCCACCCCCGCGCTACCTCTTTCTTCAGAGCAGTGACCAGAGGAGTTTAACAAGGGTGGTGAGGCGAGGGGGCAACTGAGGAGTGGGTGGCGCGTTCCTCTTCAAGCTGCTGGGCAACGCGGGCCCCTTGTGCCCTCGACACCCCCACTTTTCTGCACCAGCTAATCAACCTTCAACGCTAATGTGGCTCTGGAGAGTAAAAACAGAAGTTCTGAAGATTAACACGAGAGGAAACACTTTGAAAAGGAATAATAATCACTGTATAATCATAATGATAATTAAAACTTCTCACACTCACTTGCACAAAGTAGCACGCTAATACACAATGATTAACTGTTGGGTTGAGTAAGTCGTCCAAACTCGCTGAGGCTCTTGAACCCTGTGTTGCAGCCAGTGCTGAAGGTCCTGCAGGTCCTGGATTTGGGTGAGAACCTCTTGGGGAATGAGGGAATCCAGATCATCAGGGAGCCTCTCATGGCTAACAGCTCAGTGCTGCAGCTTGGCCTGGCCCGAGCCAGCATCACCTGTGAAGGTACAAATAACACCACGGCCTGTTAGTGGTTCTTCTGTGTTTGTACTACAGCTGAAGTTCACTTGTCACAGTGTAGAAAACTGGTGTGGAGAACATCAGCAAACGTTCAGGCTCATGTAAAGTCCTGCATCACGCTGAGTAACTGCACATAACATCAGTCAGACGTCTTCTTTGTACAGTAACATTAGTAACATTAGTAACATGATGTTCTTAGAGTTGGCTCCACATTTGGTGCTGCTGTCTTCTTCGTTTTCCATCATTTGGGTCTTCATATCATCTCACGCAAAACAGTAACAATATTTTAATCGCTGAAAAACACGTCTCAGCTCTGCTGGAAAAACTGAAAAATCAAACAGTTAAATTACTTTCACACCACAGTCTAAATCCAAAAGCTATTTTTTGGCCAACTTTGAGCACCAGTATAATGGCACATGCTACTGCGTTTCACTCCCAATAACAGTTTCAGTGATGCAGAGTAAAGGAAACCTGGACATCTTGGTTGTTGTTGTCTGCTGTCTGACGCTCAGGCGTTAGAGCAGATCATCGACCAATCAGAAGGTTGGTGGTTGGATCCCTGGCTGCAAGTCGCTGTGACGCGTCCTCAGACGGAGCATGAACAAGTGTGAAATGGAAAAAAAAATGCTTTGAGTGGAAAAGCACTATAAATGAATCGGTGCACGTGCCATTTAATTTCATGAAAATGAAAAATAGGTTATATCAGAGTTTGGGATAGGGAGGTGGTCAACATGGAAAGTTACGTTAGGCAAAAGTAATATTTGAAGGTAACCTTTTGATTCCAGAGAGTACAGTTAAACCCAGTAATGATTCTACCCATCCATGTTTTCTGAGCTTATCTAATTCAGGGTCACAAGAGGAGGAGGGCCTGGGCCCGTCCCAGCTGCCACGGTCAGGAGGCTGTGTCCCCCTGCTGGACAGGTCTGCCGTCTGTTACAGAGCGGATACAGAGACGCTCAGGCTATGGGCAGTGTAAACCTCTCCCCACTACCACACTTCTTCTACCCAGGGACTACCCCACAGAGACAACAAACCCCTTTTATTTATGTGACATCACAATACTAACCATAACACCAGTGTGCTGTTCCCAATCACGATTCCTTTAACCTGCAAATGTGACGGCTTTGGTACCTGCAGTTTACCAATCTTTCACATTCTGGCATTATTGAGATCTTGTTCTGTCTTTTTTTGCAGTTTAAAGTTTCCATCAGAGTGTGAACACCTCTGATGATCTTAATTTCTGATGATACCAAGAAAACGAGTGTTGTAGATGATGTTATATCCTGGCCAGTGTTCACATAGCTCTGCTAGTGATGTTACAGCAAACAATCTCAAAACATCTTGAAACCCCAGACAGAGCTGCAGTGACATGTGTAGAAGTAGATTTACATTTTCAGCTTGATCTGATAAACTGACCATAAACAGATTTCCTTCCCTGAATTCATCATTTGCCCCGTTGGCATCAGCATCACTCGATGAAACTTGGTGCTGGGTTACAAACTGGCCCTAATTATTCCTCCCCGTATGGAAAAACTGCTCTAGTCTCCAGAGCCGTGATGTTTTTGGGTATTTGTTTAAACTAGCCAAGTTTACTTTTTCTACACTAACACCATGCCTTCACCCCAATCTCCCTGAGGCCTGTTCTCTATATCAAAATATATCTGAAAATTGAATTGAAAATAAAATAAGATAAAATAAGGTTATCTTTACAAGAGCGTTTAGGAAACAAGTGCATCTTGTGTCTTCCTGAGATCTCCTGTTTTCTGTGGTGGAGGTGCTGTGGCGCTTGCTGAGGTCCTCGCTGAGAGTCGTCAGATTCAGAGGCTGGACCTGCGTGAGAATGAGGTGAAAGTGGGAGGCCTGATGGCCCTGAGTCTGGCCTTGAAAATCAACCGTTCTCTTTGGAGTCTAGATGTGGACCACATACCCCTGCAGGAGCAGGTAGGTGCAGCTTCTCGGTGTGCTTGGTGTTAGCTAGTAATTACACACGTGTTTACATTTGCAAAACAAAATCTAAACTTTTAATCTGAGTCAAAAATTTTACTTGACCTTAGTCTCGACAGCTACGAACTGTTACAGATGTGTTTGGATGGATGGCTGGTTCATTTTAGTGTTTGTAACAGTCCAACATCCTGTGCTCCACTTCACTCATGGGGAAACCACCTCGCCCCTTTCAGAGGTTTGATACTGACCACACAGTACACAGATTTAACATATCAGGGTCCTCACTGGGTTTATTTTTCCCCATGCGCTCACTGTAAAACATTCAAAAATGAAAAACAAACATTTATATAGTACATGGTGGAAAACTTTTCTGGCATTTCATTGTTTATCTAGTAGCTAATTCCTTGGCTCTAGTACAAATAGAAGTGTATGGTATCAATGAAGAGCTTTAAAGGTTTACAGTTAAAAGTTCAAAATCTATGCAACCTTTAACATTTTCTAAAACTGTCCAGTGGTCCAAATTGGAGTCTTGGCCAGGCCAATTCTGGCCCCTGGGCCTCATGTTTAACACCCCTGATGTAAAGTCTGTAATGTAGCCTGTAACACTGCCAGCATATATGCCTGTGTGACATGTAGTTCTAGGTGCACTTCAGGTCAGGTGCTGTTCTCTGTGTGGTGACTGCACTGTGAGGCAGTCGTTCCTTGAACCCTGATAAACAGGAACGCTGCTGCTTTCCTGTAAAACCAAGATGTCAATACTATTGTACTTTATATTGTACAATAGTACATACAGAGAAAACCCAACAATCATATGACCCCCTATGAGCAAGCACTTTGGCGACAGTGGGAAGGAAAAACTCCCTTTTAACAGGAAGAAACCTCCGGCAGAACCAAGCTCAGGGAGGGGCGGGGCCATCTGCTGCGACCGGTTGGGGTGAGAGAAGAAAAGAACAGGATAAAGACATGCTGTGGAAGAGAGACAGAGATTAGTAGCAGGTACAATTCAATGCAGAGAGGTCTATTAACACAGTGAGTGAGAAATGTGACTGGAAAGGAAAAACTCAATGCATCATGGGAATCCCCCGGCAGCCTAAGTCTATTGCAGCATAACTAAGGGAGGATTCAGGGTCACCTGGTCCAGCCCTAAATATATGATTTGGCAAAAAGGAAAGTTTTAAGCCTAATCTTAAAAGTAGAGATAGTGTCTGTCTCCCGAATCCAAACTGAAGCTGGTTCCATAGAAGAGGGGCCTGAAAACTGAAGGCTCCGCCTCCCATTCTACTTTTAAATACTCTAGGAACAACAAGTAAGCCTGCAGTG
>VUQR01004378.1:3536-32399 GCA_015108515.1 Hemichromis elongatus
GGGGGGGGTGGGGGGGGGGGGGGGGGGGGGGGGGGGGGGGGGGGGGGGGGGGTAGTGCACCATGCACGGTAGGGGCAAAAAGAGGTGAGGGGGTGAAGGGAGAGGACCATGCATAAGAGATAGGAAACAGAGAACACAGTGCATATTCATTAGGATCTGGCAGGTGAACACACGGTGGCAGCAGTGCTGCCATGCTTGGCGAGGCATTCAGAGGCGTTAATGTGCAGTGTAGCAGGCAGACTACAGGACCTTGTGGAGAGGTTATTCATATCATTGATTGCACATGTACTTAGCAACACAATGAGTATCTTTCTTAGAAGCAGAGCTTTCTCTTTACCTTTTTTTGTACAGCAAAGCACTGGAGTGAGCACGTCATTAAACACTTCTCACAATTATAAGTCATAGTAAGGTTAAAATCTTCTCTCTTTTTTTTTTTAAATCACAAAATCAGATGATTTAAAAGCATCAGTTTGGGTTTTTAAAGCAAATATTTTCAGTTTAATATGAGAGAATATGATGCAAAGCCTCATCTATTCCCATTTGAGAAGCTGTAACCACCATTTTGTCCAGCTTTCAGTATTACTTATCAGGCTAATGAAGCAATGTCAGAAATGCTGTTCACTTCATGTGAACAAAGATAACTCTAAGAGAAAGATGTGAATCCTGAGACAACTGGAGAATACCGTTTACTTACTCAGTAGACTTTAAAAATTAGATACTTGCAGCCCTTTCGGTCCCCATCACGTCTACCAACACGTTTAGCTGAAAGCCCAGCTAAACAAGTGTAAACCAAAGCAGGGCGACGTCTACATTTGTGCTCCCGTGGGCTCTGATTGTTGACCTCGGGTATTGATTAACAATAGGACGACTCCGGATGAAGGCATGAACTTATGGTAATGTTCGGGGGTGGGGTGATGGAGATAAATAAAATCGCATCCATAATTGATGCTGTTCCTGACATGACTACTCCAATGTAAACACTAAGCTCTGGAGACAGAAGGAGCTTTACAGACGCAGCTATCAAAGGGAAGCCTGTAATGCTAACTCTAATATTCCCCTTCTGTGTTTAATCTTAATTTCACATATCGTAAAAGCATCCAGCTGAGCCTCGAGGCTCATTCTGCCAGACTAACACTTTTCCAAAAATGTCTGAAAGCTTTTAAAGATGAAAGTTGTGTCACTGAACTGTAAGTCTCTTTTCAACCCAGCCATAACCCTTGGGTGCATCCTAACGCGTTAAACAAACAAACTACTCTACGCACTCATTTTCTTCAAGTTTCTGGTTAAAGGACTGCTGTTAGCCACACGTCGGGCAGCATGACAGGATAGAAATGATCTCAAACCCAGTTAGGTTTTATAGCCTCACCTCATCTTCTTTGCTTTGCTGGTGATTTCTGAATATACAGAAAAATGAGTGACTCCACACGCCACATAGTGTTACATAAATCTGCAGAAGAAGTTTGACATTTTGGAAAAATGCATTTATTTGCTAATAGTAGAGGCAGCGCATGGTTAGCCTAGAGCTCACATAGGTCACAAAAGGGTCCCTCAGAAGTTCAGAGTTTTTCCTGCATAGAGGAATTTTTGGCACATCCCAAAGAGGTTTTAGGTTGTCGCTCTATCGGCACTTGTATGTGTAGAAACCCCAAAGACCTGGCCAGGAAACAGTCTGAGATAATACCCCTGTCAAACTGTGCAACTTGCACTTTGAAACCTTTTCATCTCATTTGCTGAATGCAAATGAGGTACAGCATGCTAATTAACAAGCTAGTGTCCTATGTCGGTTACTTGAACATGGAAAACTGTTTTTCTTCTTACGTGTTTGCTGGTTTGTCTCATGTTTAACAGGCAAATATGAGAGTTGCATCACAGTTGTTAGTGAAGAACCCTAAAAGCATATTTCCCAAATGTCAAAATAGTCACAAGTTTACGACAAACTAAAGCTGTCTCTGCAAATGTCCGGACCTCTCCATTGTGTCTGCACAGTGCGAGTACTGACCCTGTCGAAGTGGTTGAAGGAAGCTCGGAACTCGTTCAGCTGCTCCTGGCTGATGCCCTTGGCGTCTCGTGTCAAGATCTGGTTCTCGATTTCATTGATGGTACGAGCGATGGTGGTGAGCAGCTGCTCCCAGCCCACACGGATGTGCTGGAGGGGAGAGAAAGAGGAAAGCAAAGGAAGTGTTAAAGTGGACTAAAGAAGAGTTTCAGAAGGTCCGGTTTTAGCTGAGCTTTAGCAGAGGTGGTTTGTGGATTGTTTTATGCCCTGTGTAGAGAGAAGAGGAAAATTGCAGCTCAGAACAAGGTAGATGTGTCAGATATAGCCTGTAAATTGTATTTTTGAAGAATAAAATATTATAAAAAATGATCTGAAAGCTTTGCTAAGGCACATTCTATTATTTGTCTGCTTTTTTGCTCTAACAGGTAGAAAGATTGCCGTAAAAAAAAATAATGGTTGTCTATCAACTGCACTTCAGACTGATTATAATTCCCTCAGCTGTGTATAAAACAGCACCCTCCAATCTATATTTATGTCAAGCCCATAAAAACAGCAAAACCAGGGACATGTTTAAACCATCACTCAGCACTGATTTTACAGTGTGTGGTACTCAGGGTTTAAAGCCATTAGATTCTTTTCAAATATGTGCAGCTAGAAAAGGGTCAAAACTAGTAAACATGAGTAAACATTGCAACAGGAGTGAATTTTCTCCTTGCTGGGGACTAGTTTTAACTGCAGATCAGCATGCGTATGGAGAGGACTGACCCTTAAACAACGGGGACATCGAGGATAACATACGTGTTTCTTCTCTAATCTCTGGACAACAGTAGAGCTCGCTGCCACAGAAATACACACCGATGGGCTTTTAGTGAATTTTTTGCCGGTTTTATTATTTTCATGTAATTTGTTGTGTGAAACAACAAGAAAGTAGATTAAAAAGAGATCTACTCTCATGAGAGAAAAGAATATCCTTCATTTACTAAAAACCAGTAAGCGAGGTGCTTTTGTTGCTTCCCAGTAGCTGATTCTGGACAGATGCCTACATAAAAGTTTGGAAAATATGTCTGTAATTATGCAGACAAAATACAAATTAGTTTGGCTTGTAAAATCTATTCTTGGCTGGCATAGTTCCCCAAAACTTGGCTCATGAGCCAGAAAGTTGATACTGTACACTGAAGACCAGATGGTAAACCGCCAAAAGTTCCATATTCTTAAAGACTTTCTTGTGGCCATGTAAACATACTGCCATCTATTGTTCTGTAGAGTTTGGAAACCAAGAAAACCAAAGTAGTCACAGGACACAGCCAAGGCAGACAAACAAGTCAAAGAACTGGAGTGAGAAGTGAAATTAGGAACACTAATGTGAATATTTCTTGGAGCCAGAAGAAATGTTTACCTCCATGGTGTAGTTGGTGTGCTTGTTGTCAAAGATGAGAGCTTCCTGAATGAGCTGGTGGTCTCCCTCCAGCTGGTCGATCTTTGGCTTGTAGTTGACGATGCTTTTCTCGTACTGGCGGAGGTGCGTCAGCTGGTCTTCCAAGGTGCCGTGCATCTCGATTGAGATGCGGCCAATTTCCTGTGCAAGCACGCAGAGAAGGTTATCACACCTTTTAATGAGAACAACGAGTCACAGCGGAGATGAAGATGAGCTTTCGTGAATACATACAAGAATAGCCAAAAATCAAATACCACAGCCTGGCTTTGAGGCTTTTCCTTCATCATTATTATTATTTATTTTTAAAAAGAGCATTATCTTTGCTATTTTACTGAATACAACATATGTCACCATTAAGTAAGTACCACCGGGATCAAGCTTTCTCAAACATAAAAATGTCTCCTTTATATAAGGCTGTAGCTCCCACATTTTAGTGTTATCGAATAATATTTTCACACCAAATAAGAGCAAGTGTTAAAAAGACAAAACTAAATCTTAAATATTTTACCATTTGTTGCTTTAAACTTTTGCATATGAAATTCTGTGACAGGAAAAAAAACTAACAACCTCTAGTTCACACCTAAAGACCAAACTCTACAAAACGTAAACAGACTGTGGTGAGATATTACGGTACTGCAGTAGCCGTCACCCTGGCCTCATTCTCGGTTTATAATGTGCTCATCTGACTGCCGTTTCTGCTCACACTGACCTCCATCTTGGTTTGGATCCAGGGCCCGATGACATTGGCCTGGTTGGCAAACTGTCTGCGCAGACGCTCGTTGTTCTGCTGCCGGGCGTGCTCTTCAATCAAAGCCTGGTCGCGCTGCGGCACCAGCTGCCTGACCTACAGCAGCCGGCAGAGTGATGGAAACACCAAATTGTGTTAATACTGACTAGTTTGACTATAACGAAGAGGGAATGATGCAACCTGTAATGAATGGAGATCCTTGTTTTTCCCCCATTTTTAAAAAAAATCTTCTCCTGGGTGCTTCACCCTTTTCATAACACAAGTTCCTATTCCCTTACTGAATATAAAAACAAATCTCTTTTGCCACTAAAGCTTAACAAAGCATGAATTTGCTTTGACTGGAGCTGCCATACTTATTTCAAGTTACTTTAAAGAGCTTACATTTTCTTTGTTGTCTCTTTTGTTGCTTGCCTTTTTCTCCCCGTCTTTTGTTTTAAATGTAATTATCTCTGAGTTATTATGCAGAATTGTGTGCAATAAAACATGGGTTTGTATTCTGACTGATTAAATATTAAAAAGTAATAAAAACTAACATGACACAAAACAACATTTTCCTTCCCTGATGTTTTTCTCTTCACCAACTGTTCTCCCAAGACTTCTATTATCTACCATGTTATGCTTCATCCAAATTTTTGCTTTTATTTCCATCACAGGTTTTCTTTCTTTCTTCTTTTATGTTTGTTTGTGGTTTGAATGGATGGATGCCCGAGATCTCTTAAAAATCTGGATTAACTGTAAGGAGAAAAAATGCACTCGACCCAAAATTTTCACTCATCATGCACAGAAAAAAAACCCCACACACATAAAAATACCAACAAATAAAACAAAAAACATAATACTTTACATTTTTATGGATTGTATTACCTTGTCCCATTTGGCATTAATCTCCTGTGGGTTGATGGTAGTATAGGGGTTGGTGCCGGCAATATTCACATGATAGGTCTGCACAATTTTGGCAATCTCATTGTGAATTCCCAGGATGGCCAAGCGCTCTTTGTCAGCCTCTGGCAGCGTGGCTTTGAACTGCTCGTGGGCTGTGCTTAGTCCCTGAGACACAAAACGCAGACAAACAATAACGACGACTACCCCGTTTTGTGAATTATGAAATACAAAAAAAATGACAGTTTGAATGTTTTTGCCCAAAAACTGTAGTGATATGGAAATTACATATAACACTGTGCAGAGATTTTAAGAATATTTTATATAAAAAAAAGAAGCAGCCCAAACAAAACACGTAATATGAGCGTCCTCAGTCTGATTAAGTGTTAACTCAAACAACTGCATTTTTGTTTTTGTTCTCTTGATTGATTCATTTGTTAAGACAAACTTGCTTAGGTCGGCTTACATCTGCTTTCATGATTTTAGACCAAACTCTGACAAAGCCTAACTTTGATTTTGCCTTTAACTGCATTCCTGCTGTGAGTGAGATGAGAAGATCCACGTCTATGTGTCTGTGTCAAATCTGTTTGATAAATGTTAGACTGCTGAGAGTTTTAAATAAAAAACGTTAGTTTTAAAGAGACATCAGGCAGTGCTTTATTTTATGAATGCTTTCTTTAACAGCCATAGAAACAGCTGTCCTGCCACTGGGCTGGATTTTTCCTGTGCTAGATCGAATTCGATTTGTGGCAAAGAGGAAGTACCGCAAACAAACCTAGACGTGCTCACCTGTTAACAGTAGGCTTCCTAATGCAATTTTAGTGCTAAGCAGCTATAGAAATGAATTCAAAACAAACAGCCAACTAACGTTATGACTGCTTAATCATTAAGTAGCAAAACCTGCCTGCCTGTTGTCCAGTTTATAACTTTCATATGACCTTAGAATACTACTGGAACGACTCATTTGATCCTAAGATTCAGTCCAATTCAGTTTTATCTATATTGTGCCAAATCACAACAACAGTCACCTTAGGACCCTGAAATATTACAGAGAAAACTCCAACAATCAGATCAAGCACTCCCTTTACGCAAGAAGAACCCTCTGGCAGAACCAGGCTTAGGAAGGCGCAGCTATCTGCCATGACTGGTTGGGGAAGAGGACAAGAGGACAGGACAAAAGAGAGCCAGAAGAGAGTCACTCCTGTTGAACTCTTCTTCCCTGTTCTAGCCCACAGATCAAAGGCTCCCAATATTGAATGAAACTGAAATGAATGGATTTTCATTTTTTTGTGTGACAAGTCGTTAAATATTTTGATAATGGTAAATCTTGCACCAAAACTTTAAATTCTTAGCTACAGAAACCCTGCTGTGTGTTTAAAGGCTGCTAATTCTATTTATTCCCTAAATTTGCATCTATTTTTCCCCATCTCACCTGGATCTCTTCAATGGTGTGGACAATAAATGTATCCTGCAGGTCCTCCATTGCGCCCTCCATCCAGTTGTTGAACGGAGCCGCTCTTTTGGCAAACTCAAGGTACAGCTGGTCAATGGTTTCAAGGAGCTTCTCTGTTCTCTGTTGAGCATTAAAAATGTGATAAACATAATTTACATTTACAGGGTTTTTATTGGCCTTCAAAGTCTATTTGGGTGAAATTGAAGAATTTGCAGAGGCTTATTTTTTTTTTGCATGTGCATTCACAGAGCTCATAGAAGGATTTGGGGGTTAGATCTTTACAAAAAAGTCTCTAAACTTGAAAGGATTTTCAAAGCCAGCAGGAACTCTGAAATTGTCGTCACAGCTTCTCACTGTGAGGAAAAACTCTTTCATCTCTAAATTTCTGCCCTCACCAGCATAAAGAAGGACAGGGGGAATTTAAAACACTTTAAATTGATTCAGAAATGTGACTCCTTGGTAGGTTGTTTACTTTGGATTCCCTTTGGGCTTGTCCCATGTTACCTGCAAAGCCTCGCTGCGTTTCTGGGTCAGAGCTCCCAGAGCGTCCCACTGGTCGCAGATCCGCTGGCAGCGAGCGTTAACACTGGGGGAGTCATAGTAGTCCAGCTCACTGGAGCACAAAGAAGACAGGAACACAAGTGGTTCGTTATCTGGAGCAGAGCAGCTTTAACTCACATTAATCATCTTTAATAGATAAGAATTTTGTTCCTGTTTGTCTGTCATCTCGATTTGTTGATTTTGTGTTTTATGTGGCGTAAAATGAAAATGAGCAGGACGCCCTAGTTGTAGGCTCAGCTCTCACTGTGCAAACAGGGAAGCTGTAAAAGCACAGATCTCAAATTGTCCAACTCTACTTCATTCTTTTATTGATCCACAGAAGGTTCCTGCACAATTTACGATTTCCATCTGTTCACTTCTTACTTTAACTCCTGTGCAATGGCTGCAATCTGCTCTACGCGGTCCTGGTGTGCTGCCAGGTCACTCTCAAAGGCCTCGTGTTTTTTCAGCAAAGCCTTGATCTCTGACAGAGAGGCCGTCTCATAGTCTCGCTTCTGCAGCATGTCCTCTTTACCTGCAGAGGGAGACACAAAGTATTTCATTAAAGCTAAATTAACAGTAAATATCTCCAACCGTATAAATGCAGACGTACTAAACACACTGTAACGGACCATGGCAGACCTGGAGACACGTTCCTGCTTCTCAGCATACTTTATTAAACCACACGGTTGCTGTTTAACAGACAGAGCAGCTCTCCCGCTGCCAGCTCAACACAACGACAACAACCCCCCCAACACAGGACCCGGTGCAAATACTTAAGGTGGCGGGGCATGATTGTGGATGCCGTGCAGGTGCGTCCGCCTTCCCTGCACGGCACCGCGGGCCACGCCCACCACACACACGCTCTGTTTCTTTATGTTCATATGTGCATTTTTTTTCAAAGAGTAGGCACCTTCAGTCCAAGCTTCGTGGATGGCTGCTTTCTGCCTGAACTTCTCTGCCAGGTGGTCGAGTCTCTCCAGCCTGCGGATCTCATTGAGGAGCCATTCTTCGTAGCCTTTCTCTGCTCCCTCTAGATTCCCCCATGCATTGTTAATGTCCTGTATGAGGCAAAGGAGAAACAGTCTAAAACAGGCTGTGACTTCAACAGATGAAAATCTGAGCTATAAATCCAAGTAAACAAAACAGCTTTCATGTTCTGTGACTACATATATTATTCTACAACTACACACATCCACAACCTAGCATTACCTTATTTAAGCCTCGCATTTACTTTTATGGCTCACCATCTTGAGTCTGTACTTAGCAACTCTATGTATTGTACTTAAGGAATGACGACTTATTCTGTTTAAAACAGTCCTCAATGTGATGCTGAGACTGCTAAATCTTGATTGTAAAATATTAAAGTAGTATTTGTTGCACTTTTTGGAAACATTTAATGTTTTACATGCATTCAAATAGCATGGAATTTGCATGTGCAAATTTTGAGCACATTAATTACACAAAAATCGTTTTACAGACTTGGCCTTTGGGACATTTAGAAGCTCAAAAGCAGTTGTTAGTTGTTTTTTTATATAGCCTGTTTTTAGTTAATGATGAAAGCTTTAAGACTGAACCAAAAGGGAACTGAAAACAGTGAAGTCACGGTTGGGGGAATCTTATTCCATTTGTTCATATACTACTTATTTCACAGTTATAATGGGAAAAATGCCTCTCTGATGACTTCACAAATTGTCAAATGTTTAAGTAAATGTTGTCACAGTGTAATTATTCATTCTATGTAACAGTAGTAAATGCAGCACAACAATTGTGCTAAATAGAGGAAAATAATATGTTACAATGTTTTCTGACATCTCAAACATTTACAATTTTGTTCTTTCAGAAACTGCCCAGACTTACCGAGACCATCTTTCCCTCAGAGGGCATGAATGCGGGCCTGTTGCTGAGCCTCAGCTTGGTCTGCAGGGTGTTGAAATTGATCTCCAACTGGCACTTTTCCTGCACTTTGGGCGGCTTGTGGAGGCGGCGATAATCTCTGAAGTCCTCCAGCTTCTGCTGCATGGCCTGCATGGTGTTCTCGGGCATTCGGTTCTCCAGCCAGGGGATGGTGCGACGGATCCACTCCAGTAACTGAGGGGTTGTGTAGTGCGTGGATGTGTATGTATGTGTGTGTGGTAAAGGACAAGATTAAGAGGAGGCAGATGGAGGGGAAATGAGTTCATGGAGATGAACGGGGAAGAAGAACCATGCAAACCACAGACAATGGAGCGTAATGATTGTCAGAGAGGAGGAAAATGAGATGTAGTGGATGTGATTGACATGTGAACAAAGAATACAAATTGAGATAATTAGTTAACTAGTTAAGTTTTACTAACTGATTGCAACCAAATATATGTTTTGTGTCTTTTTGTATGTTTTCTCTCATTTTCTGTACCATTATCCATAACACAGCATCAAATATACACTAATAACACTATTTTTATTGAAACATCACTTAAATTAACCTGACTTTACAACAGGTCACTGGATGCACTACAAAAAGTCTTTTTAAAATAATCCAGAGCTTTTAATAAACTGTTAACCTTTAAAAAGCCACAGATCTTTTTCAAGGAATTGTTCACCATTTGGGGAAATAGCCTAACTTTTTCTTTTTTTTTTTGCAAGAGATTATAATCTCAGCTTCATTGGCATAAAGTTCTAGCCTAAACCTGCCGAAATGTACTGTAGTAGGTAAATACGTAAGGACAGAATTAAATAAAAACATAATGATATTACAGATATAACATATCTGTTTGTTTAATCTGTGATAATGAGCGTAACTGTGAGCTAACTTTATAATGTTCTCATGCGGCATGTACTTTACCAATATGGTCTAAGAATCTCATTTATAAGAAAATGGTATAAAATGAGAGAGAAATCAGACCGACTATCATAAAATCTGATTTCATCTGATATACTTCTATGCCTAAAACCTGTTTGTCTGGCTGCTGGATATCTTGATCTGCCATATTTATACCTGTTTAGAGCACAAACACCCCCGGGGGTAGGAGGTGAGGGAGTGGCACAGTAAGGGATAGGAAAACAGAAAGGAGGGGGGTAGAAAAGTTGCAGGGCAATTAAAGGATAAAAACCGGGGTGTGCTCACATCACTGGCCAGCTTCTCATAGTCTTCCATCAGCTGCTCATTCTCTTGGTTGACAGCCAGCACCTTGCAGATCCTGTTGGCCGCTGTCTCTGCCTAAATGGCGGGGGCGAGGGGGGAAACAGAGTGAGACCCACAGCTGGGAGAGAGACAGCAAATTTTGAGCCTTGGTGTTATGCAGCCATCTATAATGTTCTTTGCATATCTAACTAGTGAGCGTGCCACAAGTGATATATTTGAGTTATTTCTGCTGACTGCATCCATCCATCCATCCATCACCACTGCCTACAGAAGCACTCCAAGATTTCCCAAATGAGTCATTTTTAGGGAATGAAGCAATACATCAGCAACAGCCCTGCAGGAAAGTAAAATCAGGATAGTCACTGCATGGTACTATACCTATTATGTATAATAATGCCTGGACGTGTGTGCTGTACTGAGAATGTCAATGAAATGTCCCAAGATTAGAGTCCGGCCTGCTTTAGAGAGCAACGGTGACAACTCGGAGAGCTGTAACAATGATGCATTAAACTGTACCTGTCATCAGGTGTAGGGGCAGTGTTCCCACTGCAACACTGTCTTTTTATAGCACAGAAGCAGCAAATACTGTGTTATTTTAGCCTCTCAACCTACATAAAGAGAACTCTGACTAGAGAAATATAGAGTGAAGCCCAGTCGGGGGAACAGAGGGGCTCATCTCACTTCTATCAGTCTTTAATTCCAAATGCACAATGTATGAATAAATCACCACGACAATATGTAATTGGGTAACCTGTTGTGTTTAAGATGAAAATGCTGTAAAGAGAAAAGAATTCTGAAAGAAAATACAAGCAGAAACTGAAGCAACATGCATAAAGTCTGGAAAATATACAGAAGATTTCAGCTGAGAAATGGAGCACACCGAGCCACAGTTTTTTAGATTAAAAAAAGAAAGGCAGAACTCCATCTGTGACTGCAGTAAGTCAAAACCATTGTCAACATAACTCTGAAGTGCTTGACAAGTAAATTTATTGATTGAAAAGGCAGCACAGCCTTGTAGCACTGTCCTTTTAGAGGGTGCACAGTCTCAGTAAGCTAAACCAGAGTCTCCCTCCTGCCCCATTTCATAGTTCACAGCCTGGCATCCCACACTGAGGACTGTTTCCAGCCTCTTTTGTTAAGAGATCACAGGGGAAACTTGGCTCGGTCAGAGACATGCTCCGGGGGTTCCACCAGGAGTTGCCTTAAAAGGAGAGCCATGATGTGCAGGTCGTGCTTCTGTGAGCAAATGTTTGCATGCTGGGCCTGTTTAATGAAAGGCTCGACAGCCAGGACCTCTTTCATGAATTACTTTGTTGTGACATCACAGCGACCAGAAGGGAAGGATTATTAAGGTGAAAACCATCTTCCCATTTATCTGCCGTGCCACTATGGACACTGCCCTATTTTGTATCTCTTATGTATGATCAGCAGTATCCCCTCAGACCTGCTGCTCAAACCTTCAGGTCGGAGAAAGTCAACTCAAAGACAGAAAACAGCTTGTTTCAGACAATGGAAAAACTAAGGGGGCTCACCAAGACCCAATATAACAAATATTTTTAATGGAAAAATTAAAGTTGCAATTACTTATTTTTTAGCCCCTTTAGATTTGGAGGATGATTGAAATTGCCCCTCCCGTGAAGCCTATCTGTCTCTTTAGCAGCTGAAAATTAGTCCTTTTGTGTAGTGTGAAGTTTAAGTGAGCTTTTCAGTTTAAACACTTGACAACAGTGACTGAGAAACAAAACAACTAAGTGGCATGTCTGACAGCAAAACTAAGAGCTGAAAGATGCTAAAACAAAGCACAGAACAGGACAAACTGTGATAAATTTCTGGGTTTTTCCTCGCTACATAGACTATGTACTAATAAAAATGGACCATGTGATCCAGTGTTAATAAAAAATTAATTATGGGGCCTTAACTTAAAATTGGGCCTTGTAAAAGATGGAATCAGTGTGCAACTACAAACTCCATCCCTGCTCAGTGAGACCTCCACAGTGAGAGAAACAACTAAAAGTTTTTTTTTATATTCATGTTCCTTTCCAGTGCTTTATACTGTCACGTAGCTAACAGGTGATACACACGTGTCTCCTCGCTGCCATCTTTTTTGGACAAGGGAGAAAAGGCATAACTTGGAAACCAGACAACGGTATCACATAGCATAGAATCTATTTTTGGATCAGAGTGAATTGTAACCTGGTTATCAGGAATAACTCTTCCTTAAAAACAATAGTTATTTAACTTTGTGGAGTATAACCTCCTAGGACCTGGAGTCTCATCACATTTTGGGTTGTCTAGACCACATTACTAAATTTTACTCTACAAAGGCCTGATATCTTTATCCACAGTTTGTCACAGACATACGCCTTCCTGCAACTGTTAGCAGCACTTCAAATGAGCCATATTGCTCAAAGGGGCACGAATGTTGTTTTCTCATGTTGTTTTTGTACTCAGTAAAAATGATGCTGTGTTCATCATTAGCACAACTGTGACTTTTTAGTGTTCTATCGAAATTTAAAGCAAATGTTTTCATATGTGGATATCATTTTTCTCTAAAACTGCATCAGGTAAAAAGATAATTCTTTGTTTTAGCATTCATCGGGTCCCAATCAGCCCAAATAGCAAAAAGAAATTAAAAATGCATGCCATGAAAGAGTTTGGGTCTTAGGAGTTTAATGTGAGGATTTCCATGTGCAGAGTGTTCCAACATGAGAATGTGTAGTGTTTATTGCCAAATATCTGCCCTGAAGGGTGAAATCTGAGGTGTTAAACAGAGGAGGAGTAACTGTTCCTCCACCCATTGTTTCTGAAATCTACGCCAGAACTGTAAAACTGTGTGCCAGCCAGCAGCAGTTTCCGGACTCCTGCTTCTCAGGAGACCTCCATTAAAAAGTGGTTCCTAATAAAGATCTTAAGTACAGGAGACTTAGCGGATATCCTGCATGTGTGATAAGTCTCTATTACTCGCTGCGGAGCTCTTTACCGGATTTGGCATGTCTTTGGAATAATATATTCCACTGAGAGTGCAGGGACGAGTTGCAGGGGTGTACATTGTATCAGGAATCAATACACTGCTGAAAGACAGGAGATAAGGAGGCTCTGAATAAGCAGTCTCCCAGTGGAGCCACCCACAATAAAAATGCATGAAGCGATAGCACTTCGAGGCACATAAACTCAATTTTCCAATAGCAGTGATGTCAGCAATGCAAATATGTGTGTTTCTTGGACTGCTTAATGTTTTAATATGAAGTCAAAGCAACCAGATATCCCACTCCCACTTGGTCTATAATCAGGATTTGCTGTGCAGAGAGGAAGAACTCTGGGTGTCCTGTCTTTACTGCAGCACTACACAAAATGTTCTTTAAAAACTTATGGCATGGTACCAGGAAACATGAACCTTTACATACGAATCCAAAACATACACGCTGCTTTTAGCTCTATTTCTTATCTCTACAGACTCTTCCTGTTAGCTGCTGACTGCTCCATTATGTTAAATACATACATTTTTACTGTTTCTGTCTGCTGTCTGTAGCTGGCCCAACGATGTACAGTAGGTAGGTAGATTTTTTTTTTTTTATGTTTTTCTTTGGACACTGTAAACATTGCTATGAAAGAGGTGTAACTAAAGTACAACTAAAACAACTAGCTAAAAATGCTAAAAAGCTTTAGAGAACTAAGGCAAAAAAAGCTGAGCTGTTATTCACTGCCAAACAGTACAGTGGGTATTTTCTGATTTTGTTATAATTATATTTTATTTCTCACCTTCTGTTTGCCTGAGAATGCGTGGTAATAACACGACACATAAGTCATGACGGCCTTCTCATCTGGCCTCAAGGTGCTAATGATATCTGCCAAGGGAACAGAGGAAAAGGAGAGAGGACAGGGAAGAAAAAAAAGGCACAAGAGTAAAAGTGTGCAGAGACAAAAGGGCCAGCAGGGGGTGCAGTGACAAGTTATCTCCAGTTTACCTGCAATTGGTCTTCAAGTCAGTTTGTTATTAAAAATTCTTAATTTTTCTCGTGAATAGAGAGAGGCTTGCCTTGATTCAAAGTGGGAGGTGGAAGAATGAAGTGAAAACACATTATTTTATAAGGAGTAATGGTTTCTTGAGTGTTTAACTTTTCATTTCATTGCCTTGAGAGCCAGCTGTATGTCATCCCACACCTCTTTATCTATGATGCAATCCAGAGTCCAGCTGTAGTTTAACTTCTCTCAATGAGGCACACCACTCCTCTCCACTTATAAACACAGACATTTTTGGTGTACGTTGCTTAAACACAGCTGTGATGAAGTGCTCTCTCCATTGCTGGGTCTCTTACAGGAACCTGGCTCTTATATAACTTCTGCTTCATGATGCTGCAGAGGTGCAGCACAATCTCACATTTCCTGTAGTACTTCTATGAACGCTGTCAAACTAACAGACAGGAATTCGTTATCCCACTGAGAAATTCCAAAGTAACACTTCTTTCCTGCCAAGAAACAGGGATATGGACTCCTGTGTGTAGCCAGCCGCCACATATCCAGCCTCGTGCTCGACTACGAAGCACCAGTTTTAATTTTATTCATTCCTTCACTCTCAATTTAAGCTGTCACTTTGAGGGCTGAACATAATCGTCCAATTAAACAGTTACATATCCCCCTCTGTAATACACTTCAGGCTAATTTGTGTCAAACCATAGCTGTTATCACAGCCAATCACCATCACTCCAATCAGATAAATGTCGCCACATTTCCCACTCTGCTTTTGCTCAGCACCATGAAACCCTAATGAGGGGTGGCTCTGCTAGCCTGCAGTGCCATTACAACAAGGTAGACTGGAGACACACTTGCACTCATTGCCTTTAAGAACAGCTTGTTTTTGTTCCATCATGCATTTGGTGGCGTGAACCATGCGGAAAGTAAAGAAGAGCGTCCCCTGCAGGGGGCGTTGTGCACTGCAGAGAGAAGGATACCGTTAGGAGAAACATGTGGAGGTAGAAAAAAGGGAAAGAGGGGAGTGAGGACAAAGAGAAGAAGGAGGAGGAAGGAGACGCTGCATCCAGGATACCTTCTGAGCGCCTGAGAAGGCGTGGTAGAAGCTAGAGACGTAGGTCATGATTGCCTTCTCGTCCGGACGGGCAGTGCCCACAATGTCTGTGGGGAAGAGAGGACGTCAGGGAGGTGATGGAGGATAGGGTAGAGTGGGAGGAAGTTGAGGTTGTTAAACACAAAACAGTTAAATGAAGAAACAGGAAGCAAAACTCAATGCATAAATAATATTTAGAACGAAAACAAAATCAGTGGTAGAGTCCAGATGCGCTTATGGGCTTTAGCTATGTCTCTTAACAGAAACACTCCAGTTATTACGTCTAAAACTACTTAGTGAGCAGACCATACTTGAAGATACAGGATGACGTCAGTAAGGCTGAATTTATTTGTAGAGAAAGAGCTGAATATTTACATTTAGTAGAAAATAGTCGCCCATTGTTTGCACAGCTGCACAAGTGAATGTTAAGGCCAAAATACACCCACTCAGGAATCAGATCAAGCCCACTCGTTGAAAAGTTGGTCATTTAAAGTCAAAGGAGAATGTCATTACGAAGAAATCAACAAATAGGCAGAAAAAGAAGTGGTATTTTTTGCATTCCTTGACTCTTTTCTAAAGGCACAGTAGCTCTCACACCTGTAATCACTAAAGCCTGTAGAGTGGTTGAAACTTGAAATAAAGTGATGTAAATATACAAAGATCGACTTAAGGTGACACCCAGGTCTTCAAAGAGCTTTCAGGTTTTTGAAGAGAATATCTGAGAGAGCAGATTTTTGCTTTTAAACTAAAAGAGGCAGGAAATCTGCTTTTCATGACATCATTTTACAGTTTGGCTCCCGGCCTGCTCACCTTCTGCGTCCAGCATCTTAGGGATGTCCAGGTACTTCTCTGCCACGTCGAAGGCTGTGTTCAGGTTGGTCATGGGGTCGTCCTGGCAACAGCAACAACCAGCACATCATCAAGACTTTCATTCCCAACTTTTAACTGCACCATAGAAATAGTTCATCATCATTGGAGACATAAGCATGGCAACTAGAGTTAGCTATAGGGGCTGGCAACCAGTACAGAAGAAGGTACAACAAGAGTTTCTCTTTAATTGGCCAGAAGACCAACATGTTACATTCTTGTCTGATTTTCAGTTCATTTGAGGCATGTGAAGCGCAGTGACTCCCGTCTACAGCTGCTATAACTGTTTCGATTGTAGTCGAGCAGCACACTCACCTTGCGCAATTTTCCATAGTCAATGAGCTCTGGACGGTGTCGATGAATGAGCGCGCAGAACCCCAAACCATCTTTCCAGCTGAGAGATCGAGGAAGAGAAAGAGCGATCAGGAAAAATGGCAGGAATTTAACTTTAATCAAGACCATACCCATCAATCTGTTCTCCTTAATCAGCTTTGTGTAACTCAACCCTGAATCATTCCAACACAATACGCGGCATTTTATCGTTATCTTCTGCACCAAACGTGCTCAAACGATAGCTTTTAAGAAATTCAATGTTTTTTATCCTTTGCCATGAAATTTTCCGTCGTACTTTTGTTGCAGAATAAGAAACAAGACATAATAAGACGAGACAGATGTTCAACGTGTGTTCGGGACCCAAAGGAGACAAGAAGGTGGGGCTTTTGATGCTTTTCATGGGAGAAAATACTTAAAACTCTGATATCTGTTGGAATTTGAGCGTCAGAGCCTGGAACACATTCAAAGACAAAGATATTCCTGCTCAGACGCTTTGGTACACTGAACAGGCATGATATCTTGGTGCTGGTTTTCTTTCATTTTCCAGAGCAATTGTCTTGGCAAGCAATCTCACTGCGACTCACTAACAGATGTTACGTGGTTCGCTTTTTATTGTATGCAGAAATCAATTGGCTCTCTTCTGCACAAATACAATAGAATGCCAGGTTTTAATGACTCACACAAAGTTATTTATAACTTATTTTCAACATTTACTGTATTTTGTCATATTTAAACGATGCAGCACAACAATCCTCATACAGATATTTTCTGCTTATGCTTTCTCATTTTGATGAGACTGGCAGTAACATTTGGCCATCTGATGATCAACATATATCAAATATGCAGTAATACACCCAAAAAACACCCATGGAGTGTGAGCATGTGTGATCTGAGGAGTCAAGGTTTGGAATTCCTTTTGAAAATCATAGACGCCCCATACTCCACATACTGGACATCTGGTGTCTTATCAACATACAGTTAAATTACCAGCATCTGGATGGTATGGGAGTGTATTACTGCCTTAAGGCAGTGTTAACCTAAACAGGACTTTATGTTTTTATCCTCTGTGTTAAGCACATTGGGATTGTGCTTTATAAATAAAACCGTCATTGCCATCATGGGACAGTTTTCAACTTTACCTTTAAGCCTAAGCACAAAGAAGGCCCTTGTATACAGATGATTCTCAATCACTTAAAACTATCATGTACCGTGATGTAATCTGAGAAATAAATCTGGATCATATGACTGAGCTGTTGTCAGTTGTTTTGTTTTGCTTTTATTTATATTTCACTACTTTTCCATGCGTTTGTATCTCTAACATGTGGAGAAAAGCTGAATATATGAATATTCTGCAATTTTTAGATTAGATATTAGATTTTAAATGATTTCCAAGTCATTGCATCCTATTAGTGTTGCCAGGTTGTGAAATCCATATAAGACATAACAGCTAAATCTGATTTCTCTGTAGTACAAGGATCATGATTGTGATTTTATTTATATAAAATATATTTTTATTTTGGCCTTCTGTGTCTCATTGATTGGTGCCCTTGGTGCTGAAACCAGTCTGTCTAAATGCAGCACGATTAGATGGAGCCTCACAATATCATCAATCTGGGGAAGATGCAGAAGATTTATTAGTGCTTTCTGGTTCCAAACAACAAATTAGTGAGATGGGATGCTTAATGTATTATTCGCCATAAAACAAGTGCCTGTAATGCACAAGAGGAGTTTTTACAAGGGTGCTCATTGGTTCTTATACCCGAAGCAGCAGCATGTGAGCTTTCAGGAAAGAGAAAAAGTCAACTTTGCACTCTTTCCTCTTCTCCTAACTCAAAAGCCCTGCTATCATCAGTGAGACCACATCAAAGATCGGGACTCTGCTCAGGCAATCCCCTTCTCCTGTAATGACCTCATCTTCACCTTCTCATCTCAGCTTTCATCCACATCTGAGGATCATAGAGGTCTTCTTTCAATAATTCAGCATACATGGAGGCATTCTGTGACATGGATCCAGGCCCAGCCATGCCTGAAATAGGGATGCCTGGGTAGCATCCTCACTTCTATTTTCACATTCAGAAATAACAGCTAGTTGTTGTGATTTGATTAATTATTTGCATGCAACATGTCTATGGATAATTACTTCCACTTCCTGCTTTTCACAGTCAGTCTGCTTTACGAGGATGTTTACTGTCTGTTCTGGGTTAAGGGTGTGCACTCTGCTATTTCAAGTCTGATCTGTTCACTAGCAGCGCTGTCTGAGGCAACCGCTCTCATCTGCATCGAGTCGGAGCTATTTTATTAAATTATGTGTTTGTGTAATTCGAGTGTTTTGAAAATTAACTCCTCATAAAGTCCTCACTGAAACAACCAAGCTGAAAACCACATTTTAACCAAAGCAGTGCCCTTTGCAGATATTTGGAGGGTAGAAGGAATCATGCATAAAAAGCTTACCAGTAGGAAAGTATCATGTGTCAGCAGGGGACTTCCAAAATTTAAAAACACTTCATTCAAAGAGGCTTATGCTTTAATTTTTTTGGCATAGGTGGCAACAAATAGCTGCAACAAGACACCTGAAAGTGTTAAGTCCTCAAACACGAACAAAGACTGAACCCAAATACAGAATTTACATGCATGAAGAAACATCCTGTTAAAGATTTTATTTATGTCTCACAGCTGGGATCGCAACCTAGGAATGTGTTGCACTGAGGTTATGTTTCTGTTATAATAGTGTATACAAGTTCATAGTGTTAGAAGAGATCTAGCTCACAAGGTGACACAAATACACCTCTGTGTTATGTGTGTGCACCTGTCAGTCCAGTAACAACATGCCTCAGGTGTTAAAGCGTTTCATCATCCATCCATGGTGAGATTAAAGTGTTTGCAAAGATTTGTTTTTCTCAAAGTTTCCAAAATATTGATGAATGACAGAGGTAACATAACCCAGAGAGGACGGAAATATATTTAACCATCCTCCTGTAATCCACCTCTGAACTTTTGCTCATGAAATATCTGCTTACTGTATCTCCTGATTATCAGAAACAGAAACATTTCCAACACTAACCAACAAACTGGACCGTTTTCCTTTTCCCATCATCTTATTTTAAAGTTTGGGCATAAATGAGCATTAGAATAAAGAGCCAAAACCAAAAATGCACAGAAGGTAATTTTTTCCACTTAGGTTCAGAGTGCATAAAACTGACTTTAGCTGAGGTGAAGGCACCCCTGCTCGTACACATTCTTTAGCCTAATTTTCCCTGTTTGACATCAAATTTTGAGCCTCCGATAGTTATGTTTATGGTTCCACAATCTCATGTGATTAACTGAAACTGCAGCTTAGCATGGGAGCAAAACAACCATTTGTGTTGCTTAATTTGCACTCCTCTCCAGAGCCGTACCTGATGTGAAAGTTTTGGATGTTGACATTCTTGTATGGCGCGGTCTTCCTCTGGCACCACAGCAGGAGGCCTTCTTTGGCAGATGTCTCTGTGGTTGGAGAGAAGGGATCATTGTGAAGTTGGAGGAACTCTCAGGCTTTTACTTTGACCGACTCCCCACTAATCCCTGTTTAGTGGTGGATTAAGTGGAGGTGAAGAGAATGGAAAGCATGTGTGACTGCTTGGAGGTTTCATCCGTTCCTATTTCCAGGCAATACCAAATGGTGTCAAGCATCCTCTTTCAGCAAACCAGTAAACCAAAATTCACTAATAAACACAGTCTGACATTTAAATTGGATTACCCTGTAAGTGCATTATACATGTTAACCATGGACAGGACCGCATCGCAAACGTTTCCACCTCGATAGAAAAAAAAGCCGCCTCTGACGCATTCATATACAAATGACCACAAATTGTCTCAAGTCTTTATGAGTTACTGTTCAGTTTTTTAAGCTCAGTGCAATGTGTGACAAAGGTCTTAACACTGAGACACTGTGTAAATGAAAAGTGCTTTCAATTGCAAATTAAGACAGTGAGCTAGGCTTCTTTTCAATAAACCAAATGAATAAGACGCGTGTGGAAATGTTCCCACAAACACAACCACACACACACACACACAGCGCTACCTTCCACAGAAATGTCTTGAATGGCAAAGCGGAGGATAATGGTCCAGATCATTCCCAGGGTCATCTTGGCGTTGCCATCTACGATCTCTGCAAGAGGGAAAACCAGTAACATTTCAGGACTGATGCAAACAGCACGCACTTACAGTATAATATAGTTTTCTCACATGTGGCTTGTTTGGTGGTTTCCAACTAAAGAAAATCTAAATTTTTGGTTAAAAAGTTGAAAATTTTGGCCATGGCTCTCAGGAGATGGAAAAGCCCTTCGGTTTCATCTATTTAATGAATTGCCATGAACTTTGAAACTTTGCACATAAGGCTTGACAGATTGCACCTATTCTTAATCCCTTGATGTGGATTAAGAAACACTCAATAAAATTCCCTCAACAGGGGGAAAAATAAAAGAACAAACTCTGAGGAACGCCAACGTGTTTAAAAAAAACAAACAACAAAAAAACAGACTTGTACAGTAATATATACATTACATATATTAACATAACAGCACCATATTGCCATTCTGTGTTGTACAGATACAGGCATTAACTGTAAATGCTGTTGCAACAAAACTTACATGTAAAATACACGTAAGCTTGAAAAACTTTTCCACTAAAATTATCAAAATTTAAAGATGCTAAAAATATCAGATGTCATCCTAAGGCACCAACATCCCAACTTAGAGTAGTTTTTTATACTTAAACTACTGAGTGAACTTCTGGTAGATCACTCTCCCTTTATTTTATAAGCGCTTGTGAGGCCACCAGTTTAACGGACCCACGTGACCTAACATGCACCTACACACAAACCAGCTACCAAAACACAGAGTGGAGATGCTCAGGTTACAGCACATGCAGAGGGAGGCTGATCTCATTTCAGCTAAGAATGCCACAACTTCACTATATTTTGTAAAACAGCTGCTTGCTGAGGTATCAGTGTTCAAAATCTTTTAATCTCGATGCTTAGATTAGACAAGAGGTCAACTAAACACTCAACTCCACTTTAATGATTTCCCATACGTGTGCAGCAAAGCCTTTATGAATGAAACATGTGATGATTCAGTGATTTCAGCCAAGGCCTGTTAAGCTGTCAATCAGCTGTGCGCCTGCAGCTGAAGGCTGTGAATGAACTGCCTGTGTCCAGCCCTCTCTGTGTTGTCAATAATGAAAATCCCCTTCAACAGGTCACCCCGTTTGCCCGCCTTCAATAATCATTTGTTTCTGCCTCTAATCCAATAAGGCTTGGAGCAGGGCCGCTCAACTGTGACGGACAAACTTAGACTGCGAGATGCCAGTCAGATGTCTGTGCATGTAACACGGTGCGAAAGACGCCCGCGACTGACTTAGGAGGCAGAAAAAAGTCAAGCTCGGTGCTTCAGGCTGACACATGCAGATACATGTCGAGATTAGCTCTAATGAACATGACTGATCCACCAGAGGAAGAACTAAAATCCTTCTAATTCCATTTGAAACTGCATCCCCCCGTCTTTTATCCCTCACCCACAACAAACCCCCTAAGGAGTCGCAAAGACGTGAGCCTTGGACTAGTCACATCCCACCACCACAGCTAGCAGAGCGGCAGGACCAGGAGGGGATTCCAGGCAGATAATCTGTCTGGAATGTTGGCCTGGCTTAGGAGCTTTTATATTATTACCCTGGGCAAAGAAAAAAGTCTCTAGTTAATTTCAAGTTATTTAAATTATTTAAAATTTTAAATGTCCTTGCTCTGTTTCAAATGTGATTAAATATTTTTGACTTTCCCACTGCTGGTCTCACCGAACACATAGCTGATATCTTTCGAGCTCTGGAAAAATGGCACAACCAGTTTTGTTTTTGGTAGTATTTCAGTTGTATTAAAAAAGTAATAATACTGTAAGCCACTTAAAAAAAGTGGATATTTATACAGCTTGTGAATTAAAAATAAGTGAAACCAATTTTTCATTCTATCCCTGTTTATGCAGATTAAGCAGAATTGTGACCTTGTCGGATTTTATGTTGCAGCTCAGCTTTTATCATTAAAACCTTCTCAAGCTAAGGAGTTCTTCAAAGATTTGTGCCCGACGCTGACAGAGACCGGCTTATGATGGAAAGACTAGGAGTGCTGAACAGCAGGTGTTAAGACTGGTAAGAGGTTAACCTTATTAAGTGGCAATGGGGAGGGACAGTAATGCCTGTCTTAGTCACCGTACACGGATCATATTAAAAAAAATGTAAAACAAATAACGCATCTTTAGTCAATACAGTTATAAATTGAAGGATAATCTATTTTCCTTGAATTCCATGGCTTTAACTGTATTTTCAATAGAACAGCCTTTACTGGAGTGTTTTTTAAAGCTCAAATTATTCCTTATTCCTGTATTTACCTTCTCCTGGGACATTTTCGCATGTCTCACTTTAAGATGAACCTCCCTTTGCACCTGCAGGTTTGTGGGACTTCTGTTATCAAAGGCAGAGCCGTGTGGCTGAGTTGACTGCATTAGGCCTCAGTCACATAGCCCAAAAGACCAGTCATCAACCATATGGCAACCACCAGGAAAAATGCCAGTAGTAGGTGAGTGGCTGCTGGGGGTTGCTAGAGGTCAATAGGTACAATTGGTCAGCAAGAGATACATGGTGCTGCACTCCTTGTGATTTCTTTGTTGCTAGCAGGTTATCACAAGTAGTTTACCACAGAAACGGAAAATACACACCTTCAAAATAAAGTTGCACCTTTTGAAATCTGTTGATTGCAACAATAAAGCAAAACTTTTACTCTGAAGTTGAATTTTCCAATTTCCTTTTCTCTGTCCGATTTTTTCAAGTTTTTAAAAAACAAGGAGGTTTTGGGGTGAAGCTGATCTTCCCCAGCCACCCCCAGCAACCACTTGCCAAAACGCTGGGGGATACACATTTATAGTCACCGACTATATCAGGAGTAGGGAACTCCAGGCCGCGAGGGCCAGTGTCCTGCAGGTTTTAGATGTGTTCTTGATCCAACTCCGTTGCGCTAAACAACTAAATTACCTCCTCAACATGTCTTGAAGTTCTCCAGAGGCCTGGTAATGAACTAATCATTTGATTCAGGTGTGTAGATGCAAGGTGATATCTAAAACCTGCAGGACACCGACCCTTGAGGCCTGGAGTTAGCCCACCCCTGGACTATATACACACAAATATTGAAATATCTGTTTCTATATAGCAATAGATAGAGAAAACTAGATTGTCAAACTATTGAAAACAAAATCAGCACATTATCTTTAGTAATTCTGGACAGTTTTTAAAGCCATCTTTCAGCGTTTTGAGGAGCTCTGCAAAATTTCTGTTTACTTTCACTCTAAACTAAACAGTAAGTCGAAAATATCTGACAGCATATGATATTGTCAGATTATCTACTGCCGTTGACAGACTTCCTGTTTGTTGCGACACATGTATGCAAACTATGCATGTGGCCAAGGCTGGACAAGACAGAGAAAGAGTGAGAGAGACAGAAAGTGAAAGTCAAGTGTTTACTCTGCTGAAGACTTGTTTACTCGCAGACGGGAAGAGGATGGACATCCACAAGTTATTTGTGCTGAACAATGAGCACCCTCAGCCCCAGAGGGGATTGCTGATCCTAAGATCTACTCTCAGAAAATGCACTGCAAAGCACAAGCTCTGCCCGAGCACTCGGCAATAAGGATCTCATTAAACCGCACAGCAGCCTGTGCCATTGCCATGGTAACGAGTGAGAAAGCGAGAGGGAGGGCCAGAGGCCACATTATACATACATAACTATTTACAACAGAACAGTAGCTATTGACTTGGCTGATGACCTAATTAAAATCAACAAGTGACAATATGAAATGCAAACAAACTGCAGAGAAGGTCATTCTGGGTTTTGCAGAAATTGTCTGAGCTTTGCTTTGATGTGACATCACTCACCTTCAGCTCCAATAGAAACCAGCTTCACCCCTTTGCTGAAGATAAAGCCGAGGGCTTTGTTAACATTGGAGATCTTGTGGACTCTCATTTTGCCTCTCTCTGGTTTGGCCAAGCGTTCACCTGGACAAGAAAAACATTTTAAATAAAATAAAAAAGATTTTTTGATTAGGAAAAATGTATGACATCTTACAAAAACAATGTAATGTTTTTTTAATACTTCATTCTGAACTCCACCTTCAAATTGACCTACAGCTCTGGTTTCCATCTGCATAATCAAATATGAAGGCCTTAATTTAAATTCCTCTCATAACCAGACACATTATAGGAGATAAAGTTGTTTAACTTGTGTTTCTTTAATTCAAACAAACACGAGAGCATTATCTACACTATGATTTAGCTGTCAGAAATACATTTTATACAAGCATACTGTTGGACTCGCCCTGTAAGGGGAATTCTGGTAGTGCTGTTTTCATTCAGGTAATCTTGTTACGCAAGAAGCTTCTTTCTTCACCTGAGATGACCTCCAGCAGCAACATGAGTTTCAGTCCATCCCGGAAGTCCTCTTCGATGTTCTCAATCTGCGTGCCTGCTTTCCTCAGGTGAGAGTTACACCAAGCTGTAAATGTCTATACGATGGGGACAGAAATCAGATAAAACACCGTCACGTGTGGATTTAAGGTCCTGCAAAATATACACACCAAAAATGAGCCAACCAGGTTCTTAAAGGGGGGTGAATTTCACTTATCAAACAACCAGATTGTCTTTGTTTGCATTGTATTGTGTTGCAGGTTTATTCAATTATACAATCTGATGATTTTGGCACTAGTTCAAAATACTAGAGCAAGCAATGGTGACATTATCATCAGCAGGAGATTATTTGGATTAGTAGATTTATCTGTGAAGAAGTGTTTTTTTTCCTTAGTTGGTTATAACATTTTGTTTTGTCAGCCGTCTACAGTAGATCACACACCACTTCTTCATCCTTTCAGACCTCATCTACCCTTTCAAAGTACATACTGTTGTTGTGTCTTCAACTGTAACTTTCTTGTAACCGGCACAGTGGATGGTGAACGCCATAAATCCTGCATTTTTGGCTCATTGCACTTGGCATAAATAATATGACTAAATCTTTCTCTGACATATTAAATAACAGTAATATGGGCACTGAAGCGCACCAAAATTATCAGCTGTTAAAACAAAGAACGACTCAAAGGAATGCTATTAGCTTTTGGGAACCACGAATGTCTAGCCAGTCTAGCCCAATATTCCTATCTACAGGGAAAAGCTGCCAGGAAATCATGTCTGCTCAGGGTATCTGTGAACAAAATACTGAAACACTGCCAGCTCTGTTTACAGTTTATGAGGGATGAGGGAGTTTTCCTACAAGGACTAATAAACCACAACATCGGGACCTTTAAAAGTTACATGTCAATAGAAATCTGCTGATGGACAGATGTAATCCCTCCTCTTACCCTTTCACATTTTCCTGCAGTGCCAACAAACTTGACTTCTGGATTTTCTTCACTCAACCACCGCACACTGGAGCATTGTGTACATACAGTAGGTGTACCATGCCTTGGACTGTCTGGCATTGCTGGCATGCAAACATGCTAATGGAAACCATCTGGAGCAGGACCTCAACCGCCCAACAGGAGCTGGCATGCGGACTGGGCGCGTTATGCACCCTGCTGCAAAATGTCTTTTTATGAGTTCCCGGGTTAATTGCATCCACTGTGTGAAAGATCAGACACCATGTTTCCTCCAGAGAGCTGAAGGAGGACCTGCAGGAGCAGAGCCAGGCGTTTATGAAAGCCAACACTGTCTTTCACTGGCTTGCTTTCCACTGCTGGGGAACAAAAGCCACTTAAAAGTCACTGGCGATCTGGTTCGAAGCACTTGTGGAACTTCCGCGATGAGATCACTCTTAAAAATGGAGTGGCGTGAGGTTTACACAGCTATCAATAAACTACAGTGTGGAAGAGCTGGATTTAAGATGTGTGCGAGGTTGATGGCGTGTGGTGGAGTTTCAGCCAGCAAAAAAACTGGAGGAAACTCTGTAGATACTGTAGAAGATGTGGAGGGAAACGGACAGATTTTATGGTGTTTCATCCCTAAGGGCAGGACTGACGGAAAAAGACCAGCACTGAAGATTTATGTGCAAACAGCAGGCACACACCCTGAACCCAGAAGATACTACTTTCCAGCAATACTACTCATGATTTAAGTCAAGCTCCAACAGGCACTAAGGTATTTGAAATACTTCTAATCAATAGTCCCTTTAGGGGCTTGCCAAATGTTTTAAACAGTCGAGGCAGAGCTGTGGTGTCAGCAGCTTGTGTGAATTCTGCGTTATTTAATCAAAGTATTAAGATAAGAGTGTTGGCTAGCTCTGCAGGTTCAGATTGTTACAATGTTCTGTCTCTTTTTTGTCTACAATGTCATTCCTGACAAGTGCTAGCTCTTTTGTTCCCTCCTCTTTGTAAAACACCTTTAAAATAACACAAAGACCATCTAAACTATATCAAGACATTTTGCCAACCACCTGCAAACAGCTTTATTTTAAAGGAGAGCAAAAAAGACCTCATTAAGGAAATGGTGTGAAAAGTACAAAGAGGAGTATTTTGTATGCTTTGAGCAGAATAAAATAAGCACATTTTTACCTAAAACTCGTGATTAGTGCAGATTTATAAAGACCAGAGTGTTGAAAATGCTCTGAGTGGAGCTGCAAAGAGCACAGTTGTGAAAACGACTAAAAGTTCACAGAAGGAATGTTAGCTTGTTAAATGTCTTGGAAGGAGGGCAAGTTTGGCTGCTTCGGGTTGGACGACAGGCCTCCTCCTGACAGGAATTAACCGGCCCTCCTGCAGTTTCTTTAAGTCTCTGGGTCACTGTGGAGTTTGGCAACAGCACACAGTCCAGGCTGGCAGCCACCTGCACCATCACATGACCCCCCTCTGGCTGCACTGTGGACTACACTCCCAGGCACCTTCAGGAGTTCTGGGGCTCTTGGCAGGGCAGGACTCAGAGTTGCTGCTCCACTGATCACAAAGAGATAGATTACTGCATGAGCAGACAGCCAAGCATGGCTTTGGACTGAAAGGCTATAGTCAGTCTAATCTTACAAAAAAGAAATCTAATAAAAGAAATGTGCAAAATTTTTTCACCCAAGATCCACTTTGAGGTCACCGCATTTGTGGGACTTGCCAGCAACATTAACCAGCACAGTAATAAGATATTGTTCAGTCCTCAACCTGAGGGTCTTTCTATTGTAATTATAAAAGTGAACATTCAGTAAAAGGACTAGATGTTGTAGTCTCTGATAATGCATTCCTTTAAATGGCAATCAATTTCCAGTTTTCCATCAATAAATTGTTAGGATGATGATTGTTTTTCCTGGAAAGTAACGCTTTATCATGCAAGACCAGATTTAAGATCCACTTTGAAGGATTCTTGGTTTAAAAACAAGCCAGGTTACAGTTTCTTGTCCAGAGCGGAAAGGCGACTTTTACCCTATCGCTCCTCCTTGGGATTGAAACTGACAACACAACTGTGCAATGACTTTCCATATGACTCAAGCTTGTCTTTGCAGAAGATTATCAACCTAACTTAATCACCGTGGTGGACTCCCAAAAGAGCTAAGAGATAAAAACATCCTCTGAGAGTTACCTGAGAGTGAGGCTGAAGGGCTTTCCCTGTATTTAGCACATATATATTTATAGCCTGAAGAGGATCCAGGTCGAGTAGCATCATCATCAGGCACAATATGATGTGACATCAATATAATATACTTAAAACTTCCAAGACTTAGTATTATAAAGAATGTATAAATATTAAAGAATGCCCATGTTTGACAATCATCTCAACTCTAGCTCACTGAGACTCAGTGTCTCTATAACCATCAACTTCTCTCTGTGTGATTGTTGAAAAGCAGGGACTGATTAAATTTAAAAAATAAATAAAACTGCGTCACTGTTTTTAGATCAGCAACAAAAGGACTAACAGAGTTGCCCACATCAATACAGCAAACTGACCAAAAACTCATGCAGCTGTAAAGCATCGAAAGAGATTAAAAACTGCTCATTATATGAATCCATGGTGTGGCGTGTTTCGTACCATTCCTTTGCACTCCATGTGCAACTGTTTGGGCCTTGTGCAGTTTGTGTCAGTACAGTATGTGCTGTGAATCTCTGTAAGCTGTTGACAAGTCTGCTCCAGAGTCCTGCCAGTGCAAAATCATTGTCATTACTGCCGTTTAACACAGTCTGTTTCAGCTTCAGCAGCATAACGTGTAACAGAGCAAAGTGAAAGCATGACTGAAGGGCCGAATGTGTCTGTGGGAGGAACTGGAGGGTTGTAAAAATTTTGAGGCCTCCCCCATTCTCTGCTCTCTCTCTCTGCTCTCTCTGCTCTCTCTGCTCCCCCCCCCCCCCCCCCCCCCCCCCTCCTCTTCCCCCCCCCCCCCCCCACCGGGGGCCG
>VUQR01004380.1:10537-28223 GCA_015108515.1 Hemichromis elongatus
CGAAATATTCATCTGAAGCCACAAAGAAGCATGTTTGGTAACTAACATCAGCAGATGGTATGGCTTCCCCACAGCTGTCAGGTTCCAGTATGACTGGCACTTCATGAGGTGACAGAAGACACTGAAACCAAACCCACAGAAGAATAATAAGATAATTTTCCCTTGAAGTTCTCTTAAAAGCATTCGCTCTGCTAAGTACATTAAAAAAAACATTGCGCAATAATAATACACGGGTGTTATTTTTAAAGGAAAATGTGGTCACGCCAACCATGACTAAATTCTTCCTTTAACGGTGTTTCCTCGGAATATTACCTGATAAATAAAAATCATTCAAGCCATTAGATTTGAGAGCTTTCTCACTTTTCTTTGACGAAATGCTTTCATCATTCCTTTTGTTATTGTTGGCAGGGTTTTTTTCCCCTCCCTTTCCTTAAGTGCTTGATTATAAGGGATTGCTGAACTTTCTGTATATGATGTTGCAGAACTGTCACCGTAGCACTTCCCCCTCTATCAGCTCTGTTTTTAACCCGTGAATCACTAATCACTCAAAAACTCACAGAGCATTTTTTTTGTTCTACTAATATTTGATTTTGACTTCAAAACACCAATTTCTGGAATACGTCATCATTGGCAGGTATAGGCCTGACATTGCACACTTGTGGTTTGCAGTTCAGTGAAACCAGTCTTGAACTCCTGCGCAGAGTTTTGTACAGCTCAGTTTCAAAAAGTGTGTGAGTAAAAACAGAATACAATGGCTGCAAATCTCTTAAACCCAGATTTTATTCATTATAATTGACAAACTGCAAAATTTGTCATTTTAAATTTGATGCCAACAAAAAAAACGTTCACCCTGAAAAAGAGGAAATTGCACGAGACAGAGCCGCACTAGTGAGTTAGCGCTCTTTATGCTGAACGTTGGTGGCTTCGCTTGACTCGTATTTACTGGACATCTATAAGAGAGGAATCAATCCTGTTGAGCTTTACATACATCAGATTATTGAAAATAAACATTCTGCAGGCTTCCAAAATCACAGTTGGGAAATCTTGATCATACAACTACATTATAGTTACACTGTCTAAATTTACTTAATTTAATTTGTGTTAAAAATGTTTTTTTTAAAAGGCAACAGTTATGTCTGTATACATCTGTGAACTAAAGAGACCAGCTCTGGACTTTTGGAAGATAAATTTTCTGTTCTTGTCTGCCTCTCTAAGACGCTCTTTTTATTCCCAGTCACGTGTTGCTAACAGTTGGTGCAAAAGTTACTCTTTTGTTGCACCACCCTGATATGTTTGAAATTTGTTGCTGCCATCAAATTCCAGATGATCTAATATTGTTCATGCTTGATTGTGAATTAAAAATGGGTTTAGGAGGTTTGCAAATCATTGCAGTGTTTTTATTCACACTTAGCATTTTTTGGAATTAGGGATTGTGCCTTAATGTAACAGTACGAAGAGTTACCTTTTTAAAAAGTGGGAGAAAATAATACTGATAGAGCTAACTGCTGCACCATACAAAGCAACACCTTTTAGCTTCTGTCAAAAGGTTTTCATTTAACTAAAAGCAAATAGTACAGTCTTTTAAATTGAGGGTAAAGTTAAGATGTTGAATGTCATTTGTATTTGGCTGAACAGACTGCCTTCTGAATGTGTGCCTTAAATTGCATGATGTGCAAATATGTATCTTAGGACATTTTCTGAAATACTGAAATCTGTCTCCAAGCTGGTTTTAACAGCAGTGAAACAAACATCACCGATGAAAGTCAATATGATTCGGACCAGAAGAGTCTGTTATACATGCTCATTTTAATAATCTGATAGAAAACATTTGCTGAGCACAACATACACCGTTTTACAGTATACTGTGAAGAAAACACTGAAAAAATACATTTGAAATAATGGTATAAATTTCAGCAAATATTCTTATAGCTGTACAATGACCTGTCACCGTACACATTATGCTGCAGTAAATATCCAGCCTTCATAAACCCGCCAGGAACAAAAGGACTAAAAAAGCTTCTGCTCGTCTGAAGCGCCGTCGGCTTCCACTGCACAAACACTTCTGGCTGGAATTTCAAACCAAACATACTTTTCGTCAGAATTGACCTGCATAACTTTATGCTATGGTCTCATAGCAAAATACCTTGCTATACACGGATGAACCAACAAACGAGTTCAGTCAAACTGTCATTTGACACGTGGTAGTGCATATAAATAACAAATATACAGCAAATATTATCAATTCAGTATTAACATATACAAGAAAATGTAATAAATACACTGTTACAAACAGCTTAAGGGTCCGCACAACACAGTTGGGTGCAACACGACTGTGCAACTCTGTGACCACTTAAATACACTCTCGCATCCTCACACACACACACACACACACACACAGGAGGAGAATGTCATATTGTGAAACATGAAACTGATCTCCCCGTATTATGACCATACAATGTGGTACCGCTATGGAAGTGTTTGGACAGATCAGCAACCAGCTGCATAACTGTCGACGTATTCAAAGTGCTGCAATGAAAAACTACAAGATTCAACTGTACCCTTACTGACAGGTGTCTTCTTAAACTGCACGTTCAGCCTTGAAGTCATTCAAAGTTCAAAATGAGTCAGCCTATTCATGAGAATGGAATACTGCTAACCACAACAGGTGTGTTGTGTGAGGCAATGAAAAGGGGAATTACAGGGCGGAGATGGTTTTTCCACACTGGATGGGGCTTAAACTCGACTGGGTTACGAAATATTTGTTTTTCCACGTTAATCTTGGATGATGGTAGTGAGAATTTAGTCTGTAACTGGCTTTAAGTGAGGAGGAATCGATCCCGCTTCCGGTCGGAAGTGTCGCACCAGTTATTCTTTGGAAATGCGATCGCTCTTTTAAGGGGCGGCAGTGAATCGGGGAAAAAAGTGCTTTCCTTACAGGATCTTTGGAGTTTTGGTTTTTGTTCTACAAAAAGGGAAAAAAAGGGTTTTAATTTAATTGCTTACGTGGTTACTTATTTGGATAAATCAAATCAAATTATTTGGTTTGACATGCTTGCTGTGGTCTCTCCTTTAAGTTACAGACGCTGTCTTTGTCTTGGGTTAACTGTGTGCGCCACAAAGTGCAAACTGTGCTGGGAAGTCAGCTGATTTTTTTTTTTTTGAATATACATCCATTTGTGAAGAACAAGCTTATACTATTGCCAGAACATCAGGAAGACTGTGTGAGACAGCTATGTCCGTTTTGTAGAAAATCTGACACATTTTACAGCTACGTGAATGTGTTCAATAAATTATTAGAAAAAAAAAAAAAACACTTACAAAAACACACACTTGTAAAAAAAGGCACACTACTCTTTTTAGACAAGTGTTAAAAAAACACTACTGGGTTACAAATAACTCGCTGACCAGTAGCTGTGGTTGGACAATATAGGGTTGTATCCAATCTCGACACGATACAAAGAATCTAAATGAACATTAAAAAAAAAATGTCCTGAAGTGCAAGTTTGAAATTTAGACTAGTCCCAGTACACGGATTCATACGTCCACTTCACATTCTCTGTCTGAAAGAACCCAGGTTAGGCTCTGCCTCCGCAGTCCCACAGTAGTCCCTTCTTTAAAGAACAGAGCCTGCACTCTTCCAGCCCCCATCCAGGGGGGCTCAAAGACAAACTGCCGCAGGGTTTCCAAACCTCCTTCGCAGGGGTGCCCCACATTCAGTCAGGCCCTCTTTGCCAAGCAGCTCCCGCCAGAGCCAAATTGCAGGATTGCTCCACTGCAATAAAATGTATTCACCAAAAACGTGCTACGCTCCACGAACGCCACCGGTTCAGCTATGTTTCTGCCGGGGTTGTCATTTCTGCCCCTTCCTGATCACAGGGAAGATGCTGTAATGTCACATTGTCACAACTGTCAGCCGTGTCCATCATTCCACTGTCTTCACCTTGTCCTTCCTGGTCATCCAGCGTTAGATCAAACTTGAATTTACTCGCTACAGGCCGCCCTTCCACCTCCCCGTGAGGTCCTCCTTCTCCATCACTGGTGTAGAAAGGAGGGGAGGGGCTCTGGGGGATCATGCTTTGGTACCAGTTCCTGTTGTCCTCTAGTGTATCCAGGATGTCCTGGGCATCGGGATGGACCAGGTCAGCCCACGTCTCCCACAGAGGGTGGACTATGTAATCAATGAAGCTAACCTAGAAAAGATAAACAGGGAGGACGTCAGTAAATATGAAAAATAACCACAGTTTTCAGGTTTTATTTCGAGAGCTGGATGGCTGTGTTCTCTACCTGAGTCCTCTCTACTGAAGCTGTGTGTTTGTCACACATCGGGCTGATTTCCATCCCCCTCTCCCTCTCTCTGTCTCCCTGGTGGAAGAACTCATCCATGATTCTGTCAGTCCACTGCCGATATAGATCCAGAGGTTTGGTGGGATTGCTCAGGTCTGCACAATGAACCATGTTACGGAGAACCTGCAGGAACAAAAAAAAAAAAATCATTTTTTTCTTTTTGTTCTTTTCCTCCCTCTGTGATGAATATAAAAGTGTTTGCGTCCCATGTGCATACTAGTCCGCCTCTTACCTGCATCCTGTCTGTGTAGTTGTCTAGCATCAGCACACCAGAGCTTGTGACTTTCTTGGTTTCCACCATTGTTTTCAAATCTGCCAGCAGACTCATGTGTTTAGACATGTCTGTTGCCAAAACCTGAAAAACAGACAGCGAGACATGAAAAATGTAAGAAAAAGTAGAAAAACTGTGAAAAACTGCTCAGATCCTGAGACGGGGGCTGTTGCCCGAGACAGATGTGCAGACATTTTCTCACCATTTCTATGACCATCCTCCGGAGCGTCTGCCTCTGCTTCTTGGTGAGGTTTTGGAAGATGTCGCAATTTTCTTCCTGCAGCAGTTTGAAGCCCACGGCCAGGTGGTGATTTTCCAGCACTGACTCATCGTTGTACATCAGAGCCAGCTCGGAGTCTAAATGCAAAAGAGGACACGAAAAGGGAATTAAACATCAAGTGAAGCAAATTTTTCTCCCTTTATTCGAAACGCAGACCAAATAAATAACTCTAGCTGACATTTTTGATGGATGTCGAGTGGAAAGGTGGACTTACTTGTATTGATTAGGAACTGGTTGGAGACTCCCGGGTGGTCCACGTCGTGAATGGCTGCTGCAAAAATGGCTGCCAAGATCTCCAGGTCAGTGAAGACCGCCTGTGTTTGAAGAGAAGGAAGTAAAGTAAAAATAAATTAGCCTCGATAGCTAATTGCTGACCATACAAGGTAAGGTATTAGTCTGAAAAACCAATCCTTCTATGTGTCGCCATCTGTGGCATGCCCTTTCTATTGTTGCTATTCATCACAACAATATAAACAGTTCGAGTAAAAGGTGTGGCCAGTGGCGACCTGCTTTGCTGTGCCACATTTTAAAGTGCAAACTCTGAACACTTAGAAGTGCTGAAAGCAAGTGAGGTAAGACAGATTTGACATGACTTACATCTAATGCAGGAGTGGACAGGAGGATGTGTGTGGACTGGGCTACGTCGGCAGCGTGGAGGTTGTTGTGGTACGCCACGTCGGAGTGATAGTGGCTCTCAAGGGTCAGCATGAACGTCACAAAGGTGTCCGTAGGAATCTTGAACGTCCTCATCAGGTCTCGCTCCTGCGTGTGATAGTGTGGATTAGAAAAACGAGACTCCTGGCTAAACCTGCTACAGGATATTATTTTCTCTACTGTGTATCAATCTAACCACAGTTTAAATTCTGAGTCATCAGATGGGCAGTTATAAACAGGTGCACTGACAGTATCTGCTGCAGCAGTAATACATTTTAAGTTATCTTTTGGCCTCGGCAGTAAGGGGTGTTAATAATGTGCAGTGCAGCATTTTACTAGACCAAATGAAAAAAACCCAAAACAAAACATGGGAGCCCAAAGTGATTACAGTCTGGAGCTAGCTAACAGATCGTGCTGCACACACTGACACGGCTTGTGTGTGTGATTGTTTGAATGGCTTCACAGGTTTCATGAGCCCTTTCCCAATTAGAGGATGGAAGCTATGGCTGAAAGACAAACCTGGAAGATGGTGTACATGACGCATGTGAGGGGTCGATTGTGAGAATGCTCAGCCACTTTGAAAATATTCAGGCCCCATCTGTTGATGTGTTCCAGGTCCTGTTAGAGAGGACATAAACATAAGTATTTGAGCACATAAGACACCAGATATCACGCAAGTCTAAGTTTTTCCAGTCTGTCTGTCACTTACCTTTGACAATAATTCCTCCTGGTCCGTCTTAACCCCAAAGCGATTTCCAGCACCTCCCGAGATATTCGATGTATTGCTGACTTTTCTCACCCCACTGATCTGTGTCATCATCCCACCGTGTTGCTGCTGCTGTTGCTGCTGCTGCTGCTGGCCCTGCCTCCTCTTCCTTTCCCTCGGCTTTGGAACTGAACACGGAAGCTCCAACTCATTCTGCTTGTCTGGAGAAAATAGAATTAACATTAAAAACGGTGGTTTTCAAGACAAAAAAGCTACACTGGCTGCTATTAAATTAGCAATTAATCTCTCAATGCCTGTCTTCTGCAATAAAAATACACGAGAGCGAAAGCAGAAAAGGCAAAAATGAATACACTGGTGAGATGCAAATGTTGTATGAGGACGTGCTAATGAGACGATCTGAGAAATATGCCAGTAGACCAGGAATTCTATGAATCTGAGCCATGTGTTGGTAACAATTCAGAGAATCATGGAAAGATGGTTCACGTTAAGCGGAAATGTTTAGAGGAGGGACTTGGAAGTATGTGGGTTGAGTCGGTGCATGTGACTCATGTATTAGCCGAGTGACATTTCTCACAGTGTGTGAGCGTGAGACTCCCTCAGTCTGTACATGTGCACTACATGCACAACCGCAGAGAGAGAGAGAGAGAAAAAACATCTCAGCTGCGTCCTCCACAAAGCACAGGAAAATCATCTCCCTACACCTGACAGGTGCTAGCTGCAATGCAGATAAAACCGCAAAAGCTTCAAAGATAAACTGAGCTGAGCTTTCATGTTCGTCTCCATCACTGCGCCACTTCTATTGTTAGCACAAGAGGTAGCTTTTTCTTTTCCTTTTCCCACCGTGACATCCAGCATCTTGTCTTTTTTCTGTCAAGTTTTATGTTTTGCTGCTCCGAGGCAGGAAAATAGACACGTGTTCACTAGCAAGAGCCACAACATTAGTCTGCAGAGAGCCCTTATAAGCTGGGAGTCTGTGTATGCTGGTGGTGAGCTAGATGGGAGGGTAGAAAAACCTGAGGGGCAGAGTGGTTTGCAGGGCTGGCGAGCTGGCTGGCTGTTAGTCACGAAATGCCGCCAGGCTTTTTTTTTTTTTAAAGACAAGCAACCACTGCTGTCCCACTGATGAATAATGCAGCATCTCTCTGAACCTGATGGCACTGTAAGCACACAAACACCCTCTCTCTCTCCGACTCACTGCTCCTAATCTCTCCAGAGGGAAGTCTTCCCTGAGTACAAAGCCCTCCCTCCCCCCTTCACATGTCTCTGCAGTCGGAACGAGGGGACCCTGTCTCTCTTCCAGACCAGATCAGACTGGTTTAAGAGCAGCGTTGCAGAGGAACTGTTTCCCCACTGCTTGGCACATGCTTCGGGTAACCTCACAACCTCTGTCACAACCCTGAAGGATGCTAGCTCACTGAAGGAGTACATACAGCACATTTTGCTTTGGTGCAAGGCATACTTCAGGAGGTGCATGGTAAACATGTGCTGCAGTGCTCACCTAGGAAGGTGCTGGAGATGTACTCTGACACTTGGTTGCCTGATCGGCTCATCTCAGACAGGTGGCTTAGCTCCCGGTTCAGCATCCTCTTGAACTGGAAGTAAAGAGATAAAATATTATGGAGGTTATGTGATTTATACATAGAAAATCATCCATCAAATGAGTCTGACTGCTGTTTCTAAGCAGGGGAATAATTTCCTGTTATTTTCCACTGGAACACGTCCCATGGGACCATGTTCTCTGGATTTAATGCGCCATATTAGGTTTGTGTATTCTTCCCCAATCTCCTTTCCAGACTGCTTCGTATTTCAACAAAGCATATATATGTACGATGCATGCTATAGTAGTAGCTCATATTTCCCTTATGCACATTTTCCAGATAAACAAAAGACGCCAGATTTCTCAACACATGCAACCACTGAGCAAGATGAAAAATATGTCGTAATGCATTCAAACATCCAGAATTAATAAGAAAAATTGGGCACTTCACCAGCAACAGAAAACAGACATGAATGTAGAATATGCACAGAAACAGTCCCATTAATGAAAAATCTCCTCTGGGACACACCTTAATGTATCCCCAGGACACAGAGAACAGGTAGTTGGCCTCAGGCATGGTGCTGAGCAGTGCTGAGCCCCTCAGCAGAAGCAGTAAGTGCTCCTCTCTGAGTGGACCCCCAAGGCTTAGCTCAGCCCTACAGCCTGAAGCTCAAGGCGTCGCCAAATCACCGCCTTGCAACAGCTGACTACGGTAAAAACACCCTGGCCGAAGTCTCTAGAGAGGGGCTGTGGCGGAGCCCTACATTCCCAGCCAAATGCGCCTCCTCCTAGCTTCCTCCATTGTTATGAAGGATCGCGAGCCACTGTCGTGAGTGATGGAATCCCCCTGGATGTGATCGATATTTCCTTTCCTTTCCCCTGGCTGTCCGCGCCTCTGTCCCTTTCTTCAAACCTCCATCTCCTCCTGCCACCATCCAAAAACCATGCAGGGGAAAATCCAGCCTTTCCAAGCCCAGATTGGGCAAGTCAGGGAAAAAAGGCAATCTTCACGGCAAAAGGAGAAGAGAAAGAAAGGGACTGAAAAAGGCAGAGAGGAGGAGGAGATGGGGGCGCGCTATAGCTGTAGACTTCCCTGTTGCACGAATTGCTGAGCGTCTCTCTAGCTCTCTCTGTCTCTCTCTTTGCCTCCCACCCTCGCTAAAAATGGATGCTCATGCACAGCACTGCAGAAAATGAGAGCTTGGAGAATCCCCCACATCTTCCTCCCTATTTCTCGCGTTTTCTCTCTCACTGCTGTGTTCTGTGAAACCCCCCTCCCACCGCTGTCTCCCTTCTCTTCTTCAAATGCTCCCCCCTGCACAGTAATGCAGAACAGATGCAAAGCATACTGCGCAATTGACGTCTCGTCAAAGCACCAGAGCGTTTATCACACGGATGATGAGACAGACACAAACTCAGACACAGAAGCATATTTTAAAAACAGTAAATGGGGGGTGCAAGTAGTTCGGTCCGTATTCGTTATGTTTCGCTGTATCAAGCAGACGACAGTCTGCGGCCCATCGGTTTACCACCATCTGCATGGCAACCCGAATGCCATGGCAACAGAATCACATGGTCCGTTCACTCTTCTCACGGTGGTCCCTACTTTAAAAACACAGCACTGCATCGTATACATAAACAAACCTATCACAAAAACCGCAGCGCTGCTCCAGATAGGCATATTTAAAAAACCTATGAGGTCTGTGCAAAAGGAGATTGATCTTTATCTCTCATGCAAAATGTTCTTTTTGATTTGAATAAGCATATGCAAACATCACACCCCCAAACTTGATTATGAAAACTATGTAGTAATGGTGTGTGCAATAAAGGCCATTTCCAGAGAAAGTAATTGGGTGTTCCTTTTTTAAAACTCTGTATTCTGACACTGGAAGGAAAGAAGAAAACCTATCATTGTGCTTCTTGCCAGGGCTTTTATTCACTCTTATAATAAGTTCTTTTCACTTTATACTGAACCAGACTCTCTGGTCTCAACAGCTATCTAATAGCCGTCAACCAGACAGCTAACATCTAGTTGGCTGTGGAACTTGAATACCACTTTCAAAGCATTGGCTGCACTAAAAACCCAGAAAGATCAAAGAAGCTGGAATCAGCTGGCTTTAGTCTGTTCAAAGAGAGCTCGTACTGATTCTTTAATGCAGCGCAGTGTGGATTTGAGTGACCTCTAGGAAGTGAATTAGGCACACAGCTGTATGTCAGTCACCCAGGGTCATGTAGTTCAGCCGAAACACATCACACACACGGCATGATGACAAGACTGCGAGTGTTCTTGGTAACCCAGATTACTCAATGCATGGTTGTTAACTCATACATCCTTTTACGTAAGCAAATGATTCTCAGTTTCAGAACAAACTGAGGAAACTGAGAGAAGTTGCACAAACAACCGTTTGGTCTCACACTATCAGGAGCCGCTGTTTAATTAAGTTTAAATATTCAATGCAAAATATAACTGTGTAGCAAAAACACAAAAAGGCATGGAAATGACATGCTACAAAAAATACAGACCAACGTATTTTCAAATATGAAGTCATAGAAGGAAAAAACAATTGAGGAAATTTGTGAGTGTAATTACTGAAAAGCAAAATAAATATTTTATTTTTTTTAAAATGTTTTAATTGAAAACTAGATCTCACTTGAAATCAATCCATCTATTCTAGAATAAATCACCATCTCCACAAGGCGCACTACACTCCTACAACACAAAGGAAGCCTCTATAAAGCGAACTCACCTTTTTCCAACTCGCAAGCATCTCAAAGTTTATCTTCTGCTTTTCAGAGCAGCATAGTCCCATTGTCACTCAACGAAAAAAACCAAACACAGCAAAAAGAAATCCTGTAAGGGTCCAAGTACAATAACTCGTCTCAGCGTGTCTGTGAGCCAGCCGTCTGCCTCTCTCTATTCTCTTTTCTCAGCTGGCGTCAGGCAGGAAACTTATAGCAATAAAGCTGACTTTACTGACTGGCCTAAAAAGTCTAACGGGAGATTGATGGCTCCTCCCTCCCATACAGGCCTGAGCATGTGTCTCCACCTACTTCCTTTTTTTTTTCTTTTGCTATAGTAATTCCCTGAGATCATTTACTGGTAGACATCCTTCTTCCTTTAGCCTTAGGCACCAAACCACTAACATACCTGAGCTCATCACAGAAAAGTCCCAGATAACAAGTTTAGCAATCATGCAAAAGTGGTAAATTCCTGATATATTAACTGACAAGAAAAATAAAGACAAAAGGAAAAAAATAAAACGTGAAAGAAATGGGATTTTTTTTAGGAACATTGTGACCTCATAATGCAACACCATTGCACTGCAATCGAACAAACCCCAGAGTGAGCACACGCCGCCTCTGTCGCATGCATGCGGCTGTTTCAAGTGTCAACACAAAATGAATGATGTACATCAAATTCACACCGTTTAGCAACACAAGAAAGACACATTTCCTCGAAGGCGCTGATCAGTAACAGGTAAGAACAGGGTTACAGTAAAAACATGTTTTCCATTCGTACTCCTGGCGCTGCCTTATTTTCCAAGATGAAGATCAGATGAAAAACAGAAGATTACAGAGGTAAAACTTTAAAAAAAAAAAAAAAAATTACGATTAAGCACCATAATCACCGCTGGAGCTCGTCTGATCTCCTCACCACCCCTTCAGTCAAATGGAAGCGTAGCACTATAATTTAATGTCCATTACGCCTGGTACGGCTACAGACCCACTGCTGCATCTGTTTCAATAATTTTGTCATTCTTTCCCCAGTGAAGACGGCGGGTGCTTCAAAGCTGAAGTGACCACACGTGAGTTAAAGTTTCCTACTCGCTTGTGTTCTCCTCGAGGGGCTTGCCTGCACGCTACCCGCAAAAGCACTAAACTCCTTTAACTGCATTCAGATGGCAGTGTTTGTCCAAGGCCGTCACCGGCATCGGCATGGAAGTGTGGCGAAGTTAATGATAGTGAGGGGCAGGGAAGTAGCTCCCCGCTCTGAGGTCACAGTAACCAGGCTGGCGGTCAGCAGAGTGTGTGGTCTTGTAGCCCCGGATACACCTGTGCCCTTGGAAACTGAAAAGGGAGACAGCCCGGGTTTGATTGTGGCTTCAATTACATCTACTGGTGAAGAAAAAAAAAAACAAAAAAAAAACGGACTCTTTGTCAAAACTTGCGTCAAACGCCCACAAAAACTGGGCCGATGGTGCAACAGTATCACTGGACTTGACTCCCAATTTTGCAATAAGAACTCGGTGGACCAATAAATTGCTTCTGTCTATCCCCGTACAATTGCACAACAATGTAGGACACTGTTGAAACTTAACTGTAAAATTATAAAACTGTTGCCCAGTACACTTTTAAAAAATCCGCACTGGCTCGCGTTGTTAGGAATCTGTACCTGGTTTGCTTGAACAAGTTGCTACCCTGCTACAAGCCTAAGGGGCCTTTTCTCATTGTCTTGACAGTCCTGGAGATGTAGGTGCCTGTTAAGACTCGACCACTATTGTCATCGAGTAACAAGGGAGCAGCGGAGAGGAGGCACAGGAAATACAGAGACAGGAAGCTGGTGTCACGGTCAGAGTCACCCATCACGGTCTGACAACACCCCCTCCCCATCCCAATCCTCCCTCAGACCAAAGCGTAGAACACAGACGGAAATGGACACCACCACCCTGGGTGTTTGTAATCTGATGTCGCCGTACAGTCTCCGCTGTCTGAGCAATAATGTGCGGCATACAGTAAATTTAACTGACAGCTGTATAAGTGAAATATGCACAAAGAAAAAAACAGGCTCATGTGCATCAAAGCAAAGGGAAGTAATTAGTTCAAAAAATGCTGGTTTAAAAACCACAGTGTGTTTAAATTCAGTCAAACCAAACTGGAAGACTGGCACTTTTAAACGCTTAAAACAACACGCTGCTGAGACCACCGAAGAGAGCAGACATTTTTTCATCCTTTTGTCGGTACTAACAGTCAATTATTTTTTTTGTGGATATTCATGCTTAACATAGGTCCAGTTCACTTTTCCTTTAGCACTATTAGGAGGTCTCATCTTTGGGGGGCAGTTATATTAACTATAAACTGAGTTTGTGACCATTTAATAACTTTCCAAGCACCGTGAGACACAAGTGTACTTTGTGTTCAGTGGTAACTAAAACATCTAACTATGTTTAAACATGCCAAACATCTGAAGTCCAGAGGTGAATGGGCCTTTGCTGTCGTAGCTCCCAGACTCTGGAATGACCTCCCTCCTTATAGTCGTTCCTCCGAGTCCGCCCAGTCTTCTAAATTCTGTCTTAAAACTTATTATTTTAGTCTGGCTTTTGATTCAAACTAGTATGTTACTTCGTGGCTAGTTATGTTTCTTACCTATATTGTTCATATTGTTTCCTGCCCTCCTTTTAACTGTTTCTTTTTTTCTGTCTTACACTATTGCTCTGACCAACTGTGAAGCACTTTGGGCAACTTTGTTGTATTATTATGTGCTATACAAATAAATGTTGATTTGATTTGATTTAAACTAAATGGCACAAGAGATATATGTTTGCTATATGTTTGGCCCCTTGTAAAGAAGACATAGTTATGAAATTATTAGCTGCTCTTCCGTTTTCCTGGCATGAATCTGTTTAATAATAGGACATATAGCAGATCTGGTCTTGCCTCTTCCACAGCAAGCTGAAGAATAAGTTCAGTATTTTCAAGCCAGCCTTAAGCAACAAGGGCCCTGCTAAATGAACTCACCTTAGAAGTGAGCCAATATCAACACAGCACTAGAATGAATGAAAAATGCATCTGGGCAATGTTTAAAATCAGCCCAACCTAGTAGTATAACAAGCTGTGTGTCTCAGGCAGTTTGATGAAGGTAAGGATATAAAGGCAGGACAGCCTTTTCCCTGGAATTCAGGCAGTGATGCTGTTCAGATGCAACAGGTAGTTGGCTAAAGTTTGTATACAGCAAAGCAAACACTGTTCACTTTTTTTTCTCCTTTTTTTATCAAGAGTACCATAAAATGATGATCTGTGCTGATATGTTACCGCAGAACAGCTCTCGCTTTGCAATTGCGTCAATGTGGCTTAAAGTATTTTACATTTTGCGTAGACTGTGCAAATGCACAACCACACAGAAACAAAGAGCAATTATACACAGATATATGCAGGCTGGCAGGTTATCACAGGTCAGTCAACATCATCATCCCAAGTATCATGCCTTCAGTGAGCACGTTACAGAATATGTACCGTGATGGTAATAATTATAATTTTGCATTGCATACTGTGAGATATAGGTTACAATTATAATGTTTAACTTAAATCTTGTTTAATTACGGTTTGGCAGACTCTAATGATTGTTATTTCACAGGGAAAAAAAAGAGATGCTGGCAAAATGAAGCATGCATGCAAGAGTTTACTGTGCAATATGATTCTAGACAAAAGCACAGCACTATGTGAATGACAGCGTTTCACACTAATGAACTACTGGTTCTTTTGTGACTTGATAAAATCATCGTACTAACCTACTGCGCCCAAGATCTAATATGCAAATAGTTTTTTTTACCCTTGAAATTAATTATCAAAAAAGTGAATGTTTGTAGTGTTTTTAGGTATTTCATCCAGGAGGACAGGCTAATAGCTTTTTATGAAGTCACAGTAATCGATTAATACATGTAGAAAGTCTCCAGTAACTTCACACATATTGCCCCGATTGTCCTACCTTGTTGGAGGCCATGTCGCTGACAGACCGGTAGGTCTGGATGGTCTCCAACTGGTCCAGACACCAGTCCAGTTCCTCCATGGTTTCCATAGCCAGCTTCTGGTAGGACTCATCTGCCAAGAGACACATGGACATGTAATCAGGTCTGAGAGGATTCATGTCCATACTTGATCCCCCAGACACCATGCGCGGCGGTCCAAGTGTCCCAGAGTGGCTTGAGCGTAAGGGGCACTGACACGCAGAACCTCCGGAAGACGCAGACGAAGATGAGGAGGTGTGCACACAGAGCTCCTTCATCTCGTTCCGCACCACCACCTCCGAAAGTTCAGGGGAGTTGTTTTCTCAGTCAAACCGTGGTTACGGTCACTGTTTGCCGACTCGCTCTGTCTTTCTGTCTCTCTGTAGCCTCATTCTCTGCGTACCCCCTCTTTCCCTCCCTCCTGTGCGTGCTGCAAACCCCCTCCCATTTCATCTGGTTCCCCCACCCTCACTCAACTTCTCCCTCTCTCATTAAATTATTCCCCTCTCAGTTCCACTCGTTTGAAGAAGTAGCGTGCAGACTAGGCAGTTTGCTGCCTCCTGCTGTTGGTGTGTCTGTGACCCCTGCCCATTTAATTTAATAAAAGTGGTGTATACATGCAGGTACAGAAAAAACCCTCACTGCTTTTGGTACAAGGGACTAGTATATTTGAGCTTTTATTAGTGTCACTGTGATTACATCCAAACAAATGCATCTCTGTGAAATTTCAGTAGAACTTTACAGACAATAGGAGTAGGAGGACGACGTCACTACTGCAAAGACAATTCGCTCCCAACGACTTCCTTTCATACATGCAGACCACTTCAAGGAACCCTGGTGAACTGTATCTGCAGCAGCTCACTGCACACCACCCTGCTTCACAAACTGGTTCTCTCCTCTCTGAACCTCTCTGAGGGAGGAAAAAAAAATTATATCAAACATCAAACTTGTGTTTGCACAAGCAACACGAGAGGCAAATTTTGACTCCCTGAATCGGGGGGAGTCCAGGCTAGGGCCACACCGTGAGCCAAAGAAACCAAAGCACTTCCTCTTTGGCTATGAACTCCCAGAAAACATGGAGTGGAATTAATGAATGGTGGAGTGACTGCTGAGGGCAATCATAGCTTTCGTTTGATGAAATAACTCTTTCGTTAGCGGCTATGACTCACATGTGGTAGGCGCACAGTATTTAGAAGGAAAAGAGTGGTTTACAAGAAAATCACTGGGAAGCTCAAACATAAGGAAACGCATTAAAAAGTATCACTGCTCAATATGCCAACGTTTCAGCATATTTCTAGCTGGAGGGAGCGAACGCTAAAACACATCTGGATCTCCCCACCTTCCTTTTTCTATGGAAAAGACTGATCTCTACTTCATAGCACTTCACACATGGAAGAAATTTACCCCATATGCTTAGCACAACAGGACAGCCAGCGTGCTGCTCCCCAATTTACGTCAATATAGTGGATCAAAGCACTTCAAAGCACAGTGATGGCATACAGATTTTGAACCACCAGTGCTGAACAAAGAACTTCAATGCAACCCCAGACAATGTAGCGCAGTTAAAGGAAATATTTCACCTTTTAAAGCAATCGGAACAACACTGCGATTCACCAAAAAAAGTGAACTTTCAGCTGTTTCAGTTCCCTCACAGAACTCATGCCACTGGCTCCTCATATTACACGACTGCTACCACTTGTGTCATGTCTCAGGTTAGACTAATTTTTATTTCCTCAAGTTCCTGGTTGGCCAATTCAAAGAACCTTTGGCTTCGAAACGACACATAACTGGATGCCAAGTTTTGCGGACCAGCCTATGCACAGACTCCACAGGCACGCAAGCCATGCAAAAGTCACTGACACAGAGCAGAAGTATAACATCAAAGCAGCTCATGCACAAGGCGGTGAGCTGTTGAAACTGGGTATACATCAGCGTGCGGCTGCCTTGGTCCATAGGGGCAGTAGACATTGCCAAGAAGGTGTGACCACATCCTGCCCTCATTCCCTTAGAAGAAGGTGCATGCATATGCAGACATTTTAGCTGGGCACATCAAAACATCAAAGGACTGGCTCGTCTGCAAAGTCTGTATGATTGGGATTTGGGTCATTTTGAACCTGGCAGCTTAATCATTGACGGAGTCCAGAACATATAAGAGTGAAACACTCAGACTGACTTTTTTGCCCCAAAAAATATCACTAAAACGGTGACTGAAAAGTTACCTTTTTTCAAAGTCTGGAGCCAAACTTCCCTTAGTTGGGCTGTATAACAATAACGAATGAGTTGAAGTTCTAAATAAAACAAAGTTATGCACATGCACACGGTGTGAGCAGATGGAATGAACCTGTCATCACCTTTGGTTGATCATAAATACAGTGTTAAATGGGCTGACATTTCACAATGTCACCAGTCAAAGGTGGCGTGACGCACATTCAGTCTGAGAAACCTGCTTCCAGACAGAGAGTGAGGTACTTTTCCAAGCTGTTTTTTTTCAGTGGAAGTCTTTTTTTTTCTTGGTGAGTTCTAATGCTTTGGCCATATGCTGGAGGCTGCAAAGAGGACAACAGACCTCAGTGTGCAGACAGACCCCGTCTGCCTTCCCCTCTCCGCCTTTTTCCCCTCTATCTCTCCTCTGTAGGGCCACAAACCAGCTTCTGTAAGAGCCATCCACCACACTAACGAGCAGGGCTGCTCCCAAACCGCCATTCCTGCCAAAACACCTTCCACTTACATCCCCCTCACACTGCGCCTCTCTATGTTCTCAACCGACCCCCATAAGATGTTTTTCTTTAGTGTCTGACTGAAGAATTGCACTGTCTCAGCTCACACCGACAACTGCCATGGACAAACCAAACACACACTTCAGTAAAAGCAGCACAAAAACAGCAAAATGACCTTATTAGGCTACATTTGCATGTGAGCATTCTTATTGTAAACAACATCTGGGTAGCATTTAAATGTGACAGCTTTAAATAGTATATATATATATATATATATATATATATATATAGAGAGAGAGAGAGAGAGAGAGAGAGAGAGAGAGAGAGAGAGAGAGAGAGAGAGAAAGAGAGAGAGAGAGCAGCTTCTCGTGAAGAAGCACAACACTGAAAAATCATACAATATTTTTTATTGTAAATGTTTTGTTATTTTCTTT
>VUQR01004380.1:28243-43829 GCA_015108515.1 Hemichromis elongatus
AAATAGTATATATATATATATTTATATATATATATATATACATATATATATATATACATATATATATATATATATGTATATATATATATAGAGAGAGAGAGAGAGAGAGAGAGAGAGAGAGAGCAGCTTCTCGTGAAGAAGCACAACACTGAAAAATCATACAATATTTTTTATTGTAAATGTTTTGTTATTTTCTTTTAAACTCGCTTTTCACAGTGGCTTTCTGTGTGAGACCGGCTTCATAAGTTTGCATTTTTTATGCACTGGCTGACTCTGACACAGTGACTACCAAGTTGTCTTAATGTTAATTGTTAATTCACCAAACATTTGTAAAGTGCGGGAAAAGAAAGCTGATGTTCAACTCAAGACACCGATGTCGTTTATGTCAACAGACCCAGGCTACCTGCATGTACGCAAACACACACATTCCACACAGTGACCGCACCGCATCACAAAAGAGAAATGTACACTTTGACATGGCACGAAAACTTTTCAGTTGTTTGTTATTGATTTTGCATTGCACTTGTGGTAAGACAGGACGCGAGTCAATAGTTTACCATTGTATCCCCTCCGATGTACGTCAATTTGTTCAAAAGTGCGAGAGGGGCGGAAAGAGGACTTTGCAAATTCATGATTACTCTTGCAAAAGCCTTTGCTCTTCGTGTCAATCATTTGCATTATGGCATCTGCTTTGAACTCTGAACGTTTTCTGATTCTACCAAAAGGTAGTGTATTAATAAAATGTAAAAACACTGAAATGTTGCACATATTATAATCTTACAAATAATGTAATTTATCAATTTTATGACATTACTGGTATATATTAAGAATTTTTTAAAATTCTGTGTTTTTACTTTCTATATGTAGTTTATCCTTTTTAGCCTATCAATGACATACATTTTCTGGCATTTCTAAAAAAAACCAAAAACAAATTTAAAAGTATATTCAAGGTCATCATTCTGTATGTTATTTTAATTAATCATTGTGTGTATTTAATTGTGCATGTGTATATATGATGTTATGCTATCTATTGTTAAAAACCTTTACAAAAAATTGTCACAGCCACAGAAAAATGAAAGTATACTGTTACAAGTTACAATACAAACCTACTGTTTCCCTTGCTGTGCTACAGGATTAAGTTGGTATGCTATATGTGAGATAATTTTGTATGCTGCTTTCCCTTTTAAGGTAGCATTAGATTTAAAGTGAGGTGGACAAACGGAGATGGTCCAACCCCCGAAACCACACCACTCTTGGGCTTCTCACAAACAAGCCTCACTAATTGTGTCGCTTCATAGTTTACAACTGTGGAATAATCTCATCGCCTGTGAAAACAAAAGACTTGAAAACACACATGCACATACAAACACCTCATCAGGGCCTGTTTGACAGCTCATTCACAATGCACCATGGAGCTGTGTTGGCACAGGCCAGTTAGAGGGAAGGGCCGCAGGGAGGTTTATGACTGTGCTGACGTCAATGACATAATTCAAATACTTAACCAGGCTGCACGCTTCCAGCCCTCCGGATCCTCTCCCCCTTGGCTGTGAGCCTGGAAAACCTGAAATGGAATCCTGCTGTGGAGCAGAGTAGCTGCTGCACACAAGAGGGAAGCAGACTGACCAGACTGAAAATGACAGGTCAGTTCTTCTGGCTTAGTTTGTGGTTTGCTGTCTGATCGAGTGTCCATTCAACCAATAAGTTTTTTTTTTAATAAAAGGAAATAAATTACATCACACTGATAACAAACATTAGAGATCAAGTACAACAGGGTGTCAGGGTGTAAAGTGTTGATAAAAATAGAATGCAACTATATGCAATTCTTTTGAACCTTATAATTAATTGGAAATAGTGTGAAAACAGTATTTAGAGCTGTTTTAGACATGCAGTTTTGAAACCCGTATTAAAAAACAAATGCTCATTTTGAATTTGTTGCAATAAAACATTTCAAAAGTGAAAAATTGGCTGGAAAAATGTGTTGCTGACATCAAAATTGAAATGAACAAACATTTGATATGATAATATGAATGTTGTTTAAATGACTTGTTTAAAGTTTTCATTTGCATTTTGCACTGTACTCAAACCTCTTTGAGAAACAGGTTTGCATGATTCAATCTAATTGCCCATCAGCTAATCTGCTGTCTTAGTCACCGAGGCAACTTTTCAGGTGAATTTCCTGGTAGAGGACAATAGATATTGGTTCACATCGTCATTTTCAGTGCTCCAGAAATGGCAGATGAATAACTTTTTGAAAAGAAAAACCCAAAAAAAGCCCCAAAACAAAACACATTGAAAAACTAAATTGTCAGAATATAGCTGGTAGTTTTGGAAATTAAACCCGTTATCTACTTTCCTCATGAGCCATTTACCTACATGCAACCAAAGTGTCTTCAAACATTATTTGTCAACAGAACTCAGATTACAAGCAGTCTGCGAACAACACCCAGGAAGCCTCCTGCACCAAAAATCTCCCCCCTTGCCCACAGATTCTGCATATTCATACTGATTAAATTTGCTATGATGGAAGTTTAAGTAACCTGATCAAATAGAAGATCTTGGCAGCATTGCTAAATTCCCAATATGTTTTCAATTACTTTGGGTAAATTTGGAACTCTGGCCTAATCTTCTTTACAGCCTTGCTTCGGTTCACTGCTTCGTGCAGGCATTCATTTATGCATAGCTCTCTCAAGGTTCCTCCATTACATTTTAGTCAGACTGATGCAGCACTTCAGCACCACGATTCTTTGCCTTTTTAATCATTCTGCTGTAGATTTCCTGCTGTGCTTTTTCTCACCATTCAATTACATGACACAGTTTAACCAAAGCTTTAGCTGTAGACAGATGGCATCACATTTGACTCTAGAATTCATTGGTAACAGAAGAGGTCGTGTTTGACTTAATGAGTACAAGGTACCCAGGTCCTGTGGCTACAAAGCAAGTTCAAATCATCACCCCTCCACCAGCTTGACTGGCAGCTGCTCTGGGGTGTTTGTGCTGGTATGCTAGTATGTTTGCCCTTTAACAGTTAACATGCTAACTGAGTCCTTTGGTGTCTGAAATGTAGCTCTTCGGTTTTTCTGTTTCTTTGAGCATCCAATGTCCCAGCAAGTTTACCTTAGCGTGAATTTCCAGCAATTTCCTGCGGTCAGTTTGTTGGGATGTCCATTCCTTTGCACATGTGACCAATCTTTCTCACTTTGCAATAATAAACTTTGATGAACAGCAACAACAGCTTCTCTACGTTAGTTTCTTTCTTGCTTGTTATTTTGTTAACAAACCTAGAAGCACCAGAGAAGCAAACTATTAAATCTTCTGCTTTGATAGAGGTGCTCACATTTGCTGATGATCCATTAATGAAGTGCATTTTCCATTGTATGACATGTCACAAGGTGTTGCTGTTCATACTTACAACATAATAAGCTATGAGAGCCAGATAAGTTTTCATCATGCCCCAATAGGTAAAAGTGTAGAACCTTTTCTTTAAAAAAACAACAAAACAAAAACCCCATGACTGTACAAACAAATGCACGTGTGGAGGCAACTCCCACCCTGAGGTTTAAAGGGAAATAACAACCTATTCTTCCTTTTTAGACTGTCAGAATAAATCATGTTAGGTCTGTCATCACTTTTCTTCCAGCACATGTTTACTAAAAGTGACAAAAGAAAAATCAGCAATGCTCATTGTGTTGGACCACACACCCTGCAGGTTACGCACAAAGTCACGTGACCATTTAGTTTCAAAGCAAAAAATGTGTATGTGTCAGTGCAGCGATCTGCTATGCTGAACTGATTTTCCTGGTTGGAAATGCATCATATTCTTGGAAACAGGTTCACTGAGTCACTAAACGATGCATCGCACAATGACAGACCATTTTCTTGCTGGCAATAACACATAAGAGGAAAAACAAGTACTTCAAATAAAGGCTACTCTTAACTGCTCCCTTGTTACAAGGGGTTGCAATGTCGGATGGCTTTGAATGTTTGATTTGGCAGAGCTTTATGCCGGATACGCTTTGTGACGCAACTTCAAAAGACAATGGCATATTTTACTGATTAACTCTTGGGCCCAATGGCTCTGTCATAGAATTCTTACACAGCAGCGCTACACTGTTTGTTGTCACTGAATGCAGAAAACACCATTATTGCAACAGTACGGCTACGTACTTCAGATGTAGTACTGTGTCTTATGCTTGACCAATAACACTTGCTTATTTCAGCAAGACAATGCTGCAAATTGCCTCTTTAACAAGAGGATGGCTTCATAGTGGAAGAATCCAGATGCTGAACTGGCCTGCCTCCAATCCTGTTCGGCAGCTATCATTAGACAAGAATGGGAAAACATTCCTCAACCAAAAGCCCAGAAACTGCTCTACTGAGTTCCCGGATATTGTTATTGTTGTTAAAAAAAGAGACAATGCTACAAATTGGTAAAAGAATATATATATTTTTTATATTCTATTTGAATAAAATGTGGGTTTATACAATTTTCAGATGCATTCTGTTTATATTTAGTGCCCCAACTTTTTTGGAAGTGGGGTCGTATATTTGATCGAGCCACATGTTACGTTGTTACGTTGACAAAATTCTTATACTTAACACAAATAAAATTAAGTAAATGTTGACAGTGTAACTTTAAGCTAGTTGCAACTTCTCTCAACTGTGATTTTGAAGGTCTTTAGAAAACTTTTCAAACAATCTGATGAATAAAACCTTGATGTAACAGTATAAAGCACCTAGCTGGCTGAATTAATACAAAACACAAAGGTATCAAAAAGTAACAATAACAATAAAAGCATGATCTAAGAGATCTCATATATACCAGAGATCCATGCCAGAAAAAAAAAGAAAGAAAGATACTGAGAGTGTGTGATTTCCTCTTATTTCAGTTTTGTCTTTTTTTTTTTTGAATTTCTTTCAGTGAAAAGGATAAAAGTGTAACAGAAGATGGAAAATGCAGCATGAAATCTTGGCTACTTTGTTGTTTTGCATGTTAATAAGTGACCTGTGAGCTCTGTGGATAGTTAAGCTTGCTCATGTTGGCCTGAAATTTAACACGTAGATATGAAATGGATAGTCACCATTCTTAGGAAAATAGTTTTTACTACTGTGTGTGCTTCTAGTGGAAACAAGATCACATTTGATTTGAAAGTGGCAAAATTACACTTACAAAACGGCAGAATTTCGTCACAAATTAAGCCGGAACGCATATGTAGTTTTCCCTCATAGGGCCAAGTCTAAAGCTAACTAGAGTACAGGGATTTCTTAAAGATTAATTTCTGAGGCTGCTTTGTAATGATATCTGAAAAACAGTCTAAGTGAACATTTGCGCATGAGGCCATTATGAGATTTTACAGCTCTGTCTTGGACACATGACTAACCCCAGAGTTCATACCATCTGTGTTTGGCTAATGCCAGTAATAATCACTGCAGATTAATCATCAGCCCTTGACTGTCAAAGACGTCATAATAAAACAACTTCTCAAAAGTACTATTTATCAGGCATGATATAGAGCAAAGCCTGTAATCTGAATCAGTAGGGGAAGAGTGAGCTCTTTGTTGCTCGCTGAGCTCACGAGACAGTGTGTGATGGGGCCAGTTTGGTTAGCGAACCATAAATTGCAAACTCGTACGAGGGAAAACTTCAATCCCGTCACGTTTCTGGAGTAAGTCGAACAGCGAAAACAGCCTGCAGTGACGCATTTGCAGCTGAGCTGATTTTTAGTATACCCCCTGCTTCTTGTTTTCTACTCATTATCCCCCTTCACCCACTGGCTGTGGTCACGGTGGTGCTCTTTTTGTTTATTTCATAGAATTTGATATGCTATTCCCAAACTGCCAGATTATGATCTCCTTCTCTCTTTGACCTTTACTGTGTTTTCATTCTTTTGTATCTCACTCCCACCAGCAATCTGGTAGCTCTCTTGATATGTCTTGACGCCAGTGTGTGCATGTGTCACCACATCACCTTCTGTCTCGATTTTTATTGTCCTTCCCTGTGTCCGTATTGAATCCCTTTATAGTGGTATCCAGAGTGTATAATTTGCGCACTCATTTATGCTGAGCTCATGCCCAAAAAGACGCAGGTACTCTTTCTTTTCCACTACTGGGGATTTTGCCGGACTAAAAACACAGAGGGAAAACAGGAAAAATCTGTTCTCCTTTTCCGGTCAAAGAGTCAAGGAAAACGGGACAGAAAGCAGCACAAGGGAGGATATGATGGCATCTTTCATTGTGATATTGTTAATTGTTGTAGCTGCATACTGAACAAACGCAACAATCATCATTATTTAGTGGCAGGTGTACTCTGTTTTCTCTGTATGCTCGGAGAAAAGTAGAGAGCAGGACCAGAAATACAGTATATAAACCTCAGAGCTGTGTTTGTCTCAGAGGCTTCAAATTTGTTTTTCTTGTTTTATCGCCCTCATGCGTCATAATGGAAGCCAGTGAGATAGTTTCACTCTGCACTGATTACTTGGAGGTCATGGTTTGTGAGAAATGTGGAGGAGGAAGAACAATAAGAGACTCACAGTTGTGTTGTATTTTTCCTTCTGCGGGACACTCCTCGCAGCCCATCTGTGCTGATAGGAAGTAGAGCACCCATGTGTGTAGGCCATGCTGACGTCAATCGGACTTGAAGAACCAGTGCGGCGAGAACCAATATGGACACCTCCCTCCTCTTTTTCTTTCACTTGTTGCCTTTTACCTGATCTGAATCTAAACCAGTAGGTGCTTTTGTTTTTCTTTCATGCCTCCATAATTACACTATACGGGAATTTTGTGCATTACCAAGTCACAGTTTCCTCCTTGAATAACTCAAAGGCCTGCTGTTAATATTTGCATTTGTAAAAAAGAGTCAAGGATAACATTTTAACCCAGCAGGGAAAAAGTCTAACTCAGCACTTTTATGGAAATTTAAAGAGGAACTATATTTCCTCATGTAAATGTGTGTTGTGTGCAAAGGGACAATCTATTTGATCACTGCAGAGGCGTGAAATAAGCAATCCACTGTATGCCATTTTCATTTTACATGTTTGAAACCTAAACTATTATTTTTGCTAATAACTGTGCAGACTTCAGTTGCTTGCAAAAAAAATCACCATCTGTGGAACTGCACTACAGTGCATGCATTGGACAACAATTGGACAACACTGGCTGTTTCTTTTCTTTTTTTTTGCTTCAGTATCTTCAGTATCGTTCCTTTTTGGGTCTTTCTTTTTTGATAATTGCGCATCGTTCTGCACAAGTATCAAAACCTGGAATTTGAAATCTCAGAATTTCCAAAAGCGATATAAACAGCACAGACAGTTAGCACTGTATGTGTGTCGCAAGGTGCAACATTTCCCAGAATCATTCATTCTGGTAAGGGGGATTGTGAACTCCCCTTTCTTTCTTTAACAGAAGGCCTATTTACTCACCTGACAGGCATACTTTGGTGACATGGGGCTGATTTGTAGCGGGAGACCTCCTGCAACAGAGAAATAATTTTGAAAGTTTAAAAAATTGGGAGCCTGGACAAATGGTTCCATCATTTATTTATTTAACTTGGTTCCAGTCGATCTTTGTTGCCATAGCATAAACACAAAACAGCTCCCTTGGTTCTCTGAACAGGTCTGAGGCTTACGGTGACCCTTTTCTCTGAGGTCGGATTGAGTTAGTGTGCAAATGTGATGCAACTGCAACCACTGACCCAATTCAGTGATCACTGGAAAGCTGCAAGCATTTCCATGTAAAAGATGAGGTTAGTGCCTCTCATAACAAAAAAATGAATTGACATGTCACTGTGTCCAGTTTTGTGTCACCAGCAAAAGGCTCTTGAGATGTGAATTTATAGTTGCAAGACTTCTTCACAAGTCAACAGCACTGCAAGAGTTTCTGAAGCTTTGGTGCCCCCAAGTGGAGCAAGCTGGTATCTCCACCCATTGTCAAAACAGACACTGAAGAGCCTCAACATCAAAACCACTGACAGGTGAAGTGACAAACACTGATTATCTTCTTAAATTCCCCAACAGCCTCCCATAGCAGGGCAACACTACACCTCAAAAAACTGCTTAAGAGTTGCATCGTCAATATGCATAACAGGAAAAAGCCAGAGTCATCAAGGATCTGCTGCCAACTCTGTGGTACAAAATACCACATGGCACAGTCAGAAGTCCCCGTCTGATTTTAATGGTGTGGCTTACTGGTGTTTCTCCAAAAACTAAAATCCACATGGAGATTTTTCCTCTGTAAAAAAAATGAATATCAACTTGTGGATCACAAAAACTCTCAGTACAGAAACGAATAATGAGCCCACTTACTTATTAGATACACACTGTACATTTGTCAAGGTCGTGAAGTTGTTCCTAACAGTCCGAAGACTTGCCAGGACCTAAAGAGGAGATCAAAGGACTGACATAAGAGAAAGAATGTGCAAAAAGTAAAAGTGAAATTTATAACAAGAGAACATTTTGCATGAAAATAGTGTGAAAAACGTTTAAGGACTACAATTTACCTCTCACAAGAGAGCATGGAGAATAACTTTTGCTACTGAGAGGAAAAAAGTGTGATTCTGTTATTTTATGACTAGTTTGGGACAAACTACTGTTTTTAATAATGTAATTAAATAACATGGCACTAAATATTTCTATAATATTTCTACATTTCTGGACTGTTTGTCTGAAAAGATGTCTGCAGTGAAGCTGAAATCCGAATGTAAAGTTCTTCTGCCAAGCCGACGTTGTTATGTCACCTCACTGCCACCAGTGGGCAAAGAGTTCAGTATGGCTCCATGGGATGTTCAGATTAAAAAGATATTGGGAGAAATTGTGTTTTATATTCTGAGATAATTGGTGATCTTTGTACTTGATCTATGGCGCTATGACAAGCCCTTACCTGGGCAAACGGTGTCACAATCAAGTCTTCTCCATGTCTGAAAAATGAGAGTAATGAAAGGAAAGCCTGTTACACAAACAGCTAAACAAATAGCTAACTGACCACCGAGTGATAAAACCACTCACAATTCTCCAACGATGGAAGAATTTCGGGATAAGGATTTTGGTGATAGCTCATAGTCGCTGTCAGAGCGGTACAGGAAGGACTCTCGCCGCTGGCCGTAAGCTGCCAAATTGGGATGAAGAACCAGACCTGAACCCGGGGATGCCTGAGGGTCTGAAGGGCTGCAGCACACTGATGGGCCATTCTCCCCTTCAAAACTAGAAGAAAGTGAAAAAAAAAAAAAATCAGGGGGGAAAAAGAAGAAAATGTCAGGATGTGATTCATTACAATGCAAAGCTAGTTCTTAAATATATTAGTTTTAAAAGCATAAGCCTAACAGAGTCTGATTCATCATCAGTCTTATCATTCTGATTTAACTTTTAAATCATCGTCGTCATGTAGAAAATGCCACCCGTAATCTACCTCTAAGTACTGGCTTGCACAACATGTTGACAAATCCTATCCAGGAAGTAGATGATTTCATAAATCCTAAAATAATTACTCATCCATTCATCCACAGCTGAAAAACAAAAACTATAACACTCATTAAATAAGCATGCTTCGCTGTGTGTAGGAGCAGGGCTGGTTTTACTCGTCTGGTTTGTTTCTTACACACGCAACCGTCCGTGACAGCTCCATTCAACCTGGGCAGCTCCTTGTCGTGTCATTCTAGGCACATTTTTGCTTTTTTACTAACTACGTTTCCTTTACAGTAACTGATGCGCTCACAAGCATCTCCCTACATCCTAACTACCTTCCCTCATTGTTTGAGACACTTGTATTTAAACACTACAACTGGACTTATAATGATAAATTGATTTCAAAGGAAGACAATCTAATATTGTAAAATATATGGCCTTTCTTAGCATGCGATGATTACGACCGTTTAAACAATTCATATATATTAAAATTGACAAACAGAAATCAGAAAGAGCAACCGGAGAACTCGTGCCCGAAGCAAAAAACAAACCAACATGCTAACTGACTGATACATAAAAAAAATGCAGCTTTGCTCCATAATTGTTTGATCAATAAAAAACACCACAGATGCACACAGGGACATAACCTGCTTGTCACCACGGGGTTTGAGCAGAGGACAGGGACGAGCTATTGTGTAACCAGCTGATTGGGTCAGATGGACAGGAGTTTAGAGGTACAAGGTCAAACTGTCAATGCTCAGCAGAAATAGCAGATGCCACAAACCATGAAATGGAAAAATAACTCAGAGTCCTTAGCTTGATTTCCATTTGCAAACACAGAAAGATTGGAACAAATGTGCAAACACGGCACAAGAAACCACACTTGTTTCCGCCTCCTTTCATTGGAAGTGCCACTTCATGTTTTCTTCACGTCAAAGCCCGACTCTCTAATTTCTCCTACATGTGGGATTAACCAGGCGCGTGTCCCACTGAGACACTCAGTCCCACACCTCTGCCAGAGAAGCTCAGATTAATGTGAGAACACTGATTACACACATGCAGGAAAACCAGCGTCATCTGTGTTGTGTTTTGCGTCATTCAGTTTCACCAAACAACATATTTTAACTACAGCGATCTGATGAAACCGATCGAGAAACCACAGAATATGAACCCAACTTTTGTAGGTTCGGATAAACTGTTGAACTTTCAGTAAATATGCAACGAAATGAAATAAATCTCTCCTCTAAGTAAAAAATAACATCATGTTAAAATCTACCAAAGAAGTCACTCTTCTAAAATATTGATGTGCAGAGTGAAAAAAAAAGGACTCATTTACATATAAAATACTTAGTGCAAAAAAAAAATAATTGTAAAAATAAAAAAAGAGAAAACTACTAAAACGTCACCTTGGAGCTGCGAGGTGTGCTCTGTTGACCACTTCCTCACTGAAGTCAAAATGTCCCGCTCTGCACCTGGGAGACCTTCGAAACATTTTCCTCTCTCTTCCACATCGAGCGACAAAAAACAGTGACACTGTGTCTGCTCACTCATACACACACGCGCTTTCACAGCCTGCCTTATCGGTCCAGTAGCAGGCCACGTGCTGGAATAACGTAGGCTTGGCAGATGCTAACATGCAGATCTGGGCTGAAGCGCAGGCAAAACGCACGTCGCTCTGTTTATCTGGCCGCCTGTCCTTTATCCCTCTGTATTAAAACACAGCGCCGACAAGACTTTACAGTGGGACGTCGGGATTAAGTTGAAAATCCAGATTCTCATGTATTTGCCAACTTTGGAGATTATAGTTAATGTGCGTTTAATGTACACTGTATATATTTCCCCAGATGAGAAAAAGATAATCTGTGTGAGCCAGTACAGTGACTGTGTGGAGTAAACAAAGGGGAAAACTAGCAGGCTAAATGGACAAGAGACAAGGTTTCTGATGCCATCATGTGTTATTGAAGCTGCAATATGACTAACACTATTACTGTGCTCTTCTTCTGATGGCAGACGATGTATTAGTACAACAATTCTCTGTACTTAGCTACTGTTTATAAAACTCAATGTCCATAAGCAGTTGATTCCTATAATTAGGCTGAAGATCTGTTAACTTGGTTGACGTGTGGAAGGCTGAGGAGAACCAGAGCTTAACTAAAAGCTTCCTGTATACAGTGTATACAGCGGGGTCACAGCTCCACGTAGGCCTGGAAATTGTCAGGACGTCTGATGCTTGGATTAACATTTAAAACCAACCACAGATTATGAGGGGTACAATGGAGGAATGATTATTTAAAGACTAACAATCAAATCAAAGATAATTTAGACAGAATTTATGATCTGACCATATGACCAGATCATGCCCAAAGAACGACCAGACAGGCCAGAAGTAATCTCAGAAGTAATCCCAGAAGTAATCAAGCGGGAGATTGATAAGTAGGGTTTTTTCTCTTAGACATGGAAGTTAGAAATGAATTTTATCAGAGATAGAGGGTCCCAAATGGAAAATAGAGAAATACTGTCAAAAGACGGCCTGTTGCTAAATGGCTTCTCAGGAGGAAAAACAAGGCTAAAGTCTTTGGAAAGGATAAAACCAGTACCAATGTTTCACAACTGATAATTGAGGGGGAAAAAAAATCCTGTTTTCTGATAAATCCAAGTTTGTGGCATTAACGGAAGGATTTATTTAAGAAAGGAAACAAAGCAGAGAATCGTGCCGTAGTCATTAAAAACAACAGCAGCGTAAGTACATCCCAGAGGAGAAAGTCCCAGCACGCTGCTGTGCTCGGTGTGTAGTTTTTAAAATGTTTTAAGAACTGAAATGCTTGTGATGAAATCATGCCCTAAGGGTGAATTTCATCATCTGAATATTTCATCACTCTGTACGTACAGCACAGGGATGTCTGCCGATCGCTTTGGTCCTGGAATCGCAAATGGCCTTCTAGAGATGTCTCACACTTTTATCGTAATAAAGTGTTTGCTTAAATATTTATTTTTGTAAATGTGTATTTTATTGCAAGCTCGCAGTGACAAACCCGCGATATTGCGTTATATAAATAAACGTTACTTTACATGAGGTATGGCTTAAAGGGGACTGTTTCCTGTCAATATCCTTTATTTTTTATGTGTTATTTCGGGGTCTTTTTCCAAGGCATCTTTCCACAGCAATGAATTATTTTAAAAATGAGTCCCCTGGGCTCTAACTTACCCTGGAGCAGGGACATTTTTGACAACCTGGAATAAACTACTGCTAAATAAGGGTCTGCCTGAGTTACTAAATAAATCCACAATTACGACTACCTGCTGTAGCTCTTCAAAAAAAAAACAATACAGCTGACAAACCGAGCAAACTTGGAATAACTACTTGAGTTTCGATCCTCTATTTTATTTATTTCCTTCTCTCTTTAACACCCCCAGAAGAATATGCTTACCATGCGCTGGCTACAGTGAAGCGTCTGTATCGATGAAGACGTCTGATCGTTGCCTGCTTGCCTGAGGATCTTGGTGAGAGTTTCTGGCCAGAAAGACTAGAAGTAACACTGCAACAGTCTGCCTGGCCCAGCCCGACCCCTTTAGGATCTCTACTAGCTTCCATTAAAGAGTCCGCTGTACAACCAAGTCTGATGCCGGACTAGACTACACTAAAATATTCACTCACAAACTCAAATAAATATGGCTGAACTTATGATTACTTTTTATTGGTTGATGTTATCCAGACCACCCCCCACTGCATTATTTATTATGCTAATCAATATGAACCAAAGCCTTGTGAAAAAGCTGACTGGCTACTCAAAAGCAGCTGGAAAATAAAGCAAAAAGTTGCAGGGCGTCTCCAGTGTTGTGCAATGAACAGAGAAAAAGTTTCTGTGCTCCTGACCTGTAATCCAGATAAATCCAACCCGTGTTTTTCAAAAGCATGAGGACATAGTACAAGTCTTATACAGATGAAAGCGACAAACAATACGATGGACAACAGATAAATACATTCAAAAGACAACAGGTCTATAAGGAGATGCAAGAACAATGTATAGTTTGGTGGGATCAGTACATACGGGAAACTGCTATTCAGCAACAAGTGTTTGCATGTTCTTTCCGTGTCTGTGTGGTGTTTTTTAGGGAACTCTGGCATCCAGACTTTCACCCTATGATAGCTAAAATAGGGTCCTGCTGCCCAGTGACTCTGACTTGGACACACAGTTAAGAATCAGAATACTTTATTAATCCCTGAGGAAATGATGGATTGAGGTGCCCCTCTTATCATACTGACAGGTATATTGCATAACTTTAAAAAAAATGGATAGACCAATAGTCTGTTATTGTTCCTCTGCCTAGAAACTAAAAACAACACTCCAGTTAAATAACTGCCTCTTTAAAAATGAGAAAACATTGTGTTCTGCCACAAAGGGACAGGGTTAAAAATAAGAAGAAGACGAAGAAACCAAGGTGCTGAAGACTGTTGGGAGCTGAAAAAAAACAACTTTGTTGCTTATTTGCAAATATAATGTCAGATGTAGATGGGAGAAAATCCCGGCCTCCCGCTGTTACACAGCACACAAACTGTGCTGCTTCTCTCGAATGACTACAATATTACTGTGGCACAGCAAAAGCACAAACGCCGTGAAGCACATGGGAAAAAAAATTGTCCAAACGTGCCGAGCATCAGTGCCACCTTATGAAGCGTGTGAGCCTATCACATTGTTTATCACAGCCTCACCTGTCAGGGTCAGCCTGTGTGATATCAATGCGAGGCAGAGAGGCGATGGGCAGGCTCGTGGGTCTGGTGTGGGTCATGGGATCCTCTTCTGGTGTGATCGGCTTTCCCCTTTCCCTCTCCTTCTCTGCCTGTCGCCATGACAACGGCGGCAGCTGCAGATTGCCAGAAAACCGCCTGTGGACTTTGCACACCTCCACCCCGAGAGTGTTGCCTGCAGAAAACTGTCCCACAGGAGGATCCTTATTTTCCTGACAGAAAGGAGATAATGAATGGTCACCTTTGAAATGAAATTGTCTCAAAAAAAAGAAAATCAGTAAGGGAAAATGTTAAATGAGTAAAGATGCACAGAGCAGCGTGTTCTTATAACACAAAAACAAATACTATAAATAAGAGAATAAAATGTAAAACTATGGGAAAAAACTTCATTTTAAAAATAAAAATAGAGTCATGACTGACCTTTAAATAACCTTTTATTAGACATTTGTTTGAAATTTTGTCAAAATTTGCACCTGTAGTGTGAGTTGTGGCCAAAAATATATATTTTGTGACCTTTGACCACTAAATTATCAGTTAATCACTATTAATTATCAGCCCGCCGACATTCACGTTAATTCAAGCCTTTGGGTTTTTTTGGTGAACTGCAAGACATGAAGCTTCCAGCTACAGTTAAAAATGCAAACATAAGCAAATAAATAACAATAATAAATAAAAAAGTGCCGGCTGATATGGCGATGGAGCCGTGCAGACTGTAAATATTGTATGTTTAGTGCACCGTCTTTCCACTATGGATCACAGAGTGATTCATTGTAAACAAGTCAGCGTACTGAGGAAACAGAAATGGGCTGCCAGAGCTCATTCTGCATATATCAAACAGTTTATGTTCACAGCATGCGAGAAGAAATTAAACCCGTCAAAGATTTCATGTAGACAAGCAGCATATGAAGCACAATAACAATGAGGGGAGGAAAGGACGGTGACTGAAAAACTGCTAGAATAAGTCTGAGGCCATCAAGAAATAATTTGTTTTTCATGTCAATGTGGCCACGGGAGGCTAGATGGACAAGAAGAGTGAGAAATACAGAAGCTGACAGGAAGTGTGAAAAGGAAAGAGCGTAAAGCTACAGTCTGACCTGTGATCCAGACTGAAAGCTTAAGCTTACCACTTTTTAACAACGCTAAGGCTCTTTAACCCAGTCAGTATCTGATATCTGAGGGCGCATACCCATATGTTGTACACAACAGTATATTTTTATATATATATATATATATATATATATATATATAAAAAAAAATTCCCCACTCGCCCCTGCGGGCGGTCAATCCTTCAAGCTCGGGTCCTCTACCAGAGGCCTGGGAGCTTGAGGGTCCTGCGCAGTATCTTAGCTGTTCCTAGGACTGCGCTCTTCTGGACAGAGATCTCCGATGTTGTTCCAGGGATCTGCTGGAGCCACTCGCCTAGCTTAGGAGTCACTGCACCTAGTGC
>VUQR01004380.1:43849-53881 GCA_015108515.1 Hemichromis elongatus
TAAAAACATGGAACAACTTGAAAAATGAACTTAGTGCTCTCTAGTGGACAAACCATGCAATAATTAATTCAAATAGACCTATTTGACACACCATTAAGAACTGAAGCCGCGGTTTTAAAAAGTAGCGAGGGCCAGAATTTTTTGTCCTATCACATTTAAATTACAGCACTTGTGCTCCAATGACCAGAAGAAAGGGCTGCACTCGTGCAGAAACCAAGTCCTACAATTACAATATAATCAAAACCAGAAAACTGTAATGAATGTATTCTGTACATGTCCCCATTCTGAAATAGATAAGAGGAATGCTGAAATAAAAATAACAAACTACAGAATTATATATTTGAATTTAAAACGGCACAAAGTAAAAAGTTACCTACTCAATTGTTCTGGCTCTACTGTGCTTTTGATTTGCTTCTCACGCCTGAGGCCAATTAAATATCACTCCTCAGGAGTCACACATCAGCCTATCAGCCAACCCAGATAAGGAGCACCATACTTTGGCATTATCTTTGCAGAAATCCTGTAGTCTTCAAGTAAAAACCAACTAGAGCATTACACATTAATTTCTTATCTTTAAAAAATAAAATAAAAATATAAAATAATATAGAATAAAAATTTAGATCCAGACTTTAGTGATGTTATAGTTGGTTAAGGCCATGTATGAAAAAAGTAGTTTTACTAATGGCATTAATAAAGTTTCTTTACATGATAGCTTATTAACTGCATGGTAACAGTGGGAGTTTCGGCTTTTCATAGTATCACATTTAAGTCAGAGTGTAATAAAGGGATAAAAACAAAGGGTCAAAATTGGGAAGCACATTTGATGACCATAATGAGGAATAATTACATGGTAACCTTCAAAGTAAAACATAACTACAATTATGCTTTTAATATTCGGATTAATAAATAGTTATAAGTAGGGCTGTCCGCGTAAATCGCGTTAAAACGGCGTTACCGCAGATCGCCTTTGTGTGAGGCTGGACGGCGCTAACGCGTTAATCGAGTTAGCGCGAGAAGCTCGATTAACACGTTAGCGCCGTCCAGCCTCACACAAAGGCGATCTGCGGTAACTCGTTACCGGAGATTTGCCGCGTTAACGCGGGTTTTGCGTTAACGCCCTTTTAACGCGATTAACGCTGACAGCCCTAGAATAAGATAACATCAATGCGCTAACTAGATAATAGCACTATTATGAAAAGTAAGGAAAATTGTGTTTAATCAATTATTTGAACAAATCCAATACTGTTGGAAATCCTGTTCATGTCTCTTTAAATGTCCCACATTTGTAAGGAAATTGCATTTGTGGGCTGAGCAGCAGACTTCAATATGTGGATGGCGCCCATAAAAAACTTGACAAATCTTCTCTGTCAATCTTGAAATGACCACTGAGAAAAACCTTCCAGGTAATACGGTGATTCTTCACTGGTGCAGTGAAAGCACACGGTAAACTCAACTGAGTGTTCAAACGGATAGATGTTTGGACAACATAGAGACATTATTTAACTGACAGTGAAGACAGGCTGGTGTCTGTCTAACAGGAGAAATGACAGAAAGATTAAGTCATCCCATTTCCTCTTTCCAATCAATGTGACTGACAAGTAATTTATGGGGGGTACTCTGCAAGACTTAAATGAGAGATAACTGCAAAAAAGACGAGAACAGGGAAGGAAATGACAGAGTGAACGCGAGATGGTTGAAGAAACCAGGCCAGAGATGGGAGTGTGCTGTCCTTTCTGATTGTCAGTAAACACACTGCTCTTGACTTCCCGGCTCGTTCTTTGCAATTTGCCTGACATATTGCTCCTGATATATTCTTCCTCTCCCAGGAAAATGGGTGAAAATTAAATCTGGCAAAACATAAACTGTCCAGAGAACCAATCGAAGTCTGTTTCCATTTACTAAACCACTTGTCAAGCAGAGAACTAAATAGTCTCCTGTCAATATGTCAGTGTTATTGTGTAAATTATTTATTATTTGTTTATTGATTGCATCTCTTGTCTTGCTATGATCACTTGTTCATGACGCCAGGAAGAAAGTACAAGGCCAATTCACCTTGTATATAAAGTATAAGCCAGGGGTCGAGTTAAGGATGTTGATCATTTAAGGGTTCAAAACATTAGTAAACCTGGATTTGCAATGTGTGTCAGAACATGGTCATAAAAGGAAAGGAACTAAGATGAAAGGGAAAACAACAGATCTCAAACGGAGGTAGTGTAGCTGCACAGAGTCAAACAGAGGTGGAGTGGGTGTTTTCTTCAGGAAGATGAAAGGCCCTTCTTGGCTGCAGAGCTGAAACAGCTCCAGTGTTTTGTGGGGCACTTCCAAAAAGCCTTTTTGAGAGAGGTGATCATAAATGAGACAGCTTTAGCAGTGAAGCTCCAACAGCGTGGCTTTATGTAGCGACTGAATTATTAAACCTTTCAGCAAAGACGGGAAAAATGACTCTTGCTTTTAATTATGCAAGTGGCATAGAATATAAAAGAAAGGTAGTTCACATCAAACACTGTCGCATAGCAAAGTGATGCTTAATGAGCTATTAATCTTCTCGGTGAAGCAAACACACACATGGTAGATAAAAAGAAATAAACAAATCTCTTTAATAAATAAAGTAATCTTTGTTACACTTTCACAACTGCCTATTGCCAACATGTGAGTCATTTAGGGAACACTACGGCAGCCCACGGTCACAGCCAAATTCTCACATAGTGGGAAACACTGCAGTGCACAGTTATAAAAAGAGGTGCAAGTAATTACTGAAATAATAGAACAACTAGAGAAAAAATATTTAAGGCACACCAACGTACTATATAGTACGTTCACTCACCAGCCAGTTTATTAGGTACACCTTACTAGTATACTAGAACCCCTTTTGTCAAAGGTGCCTTAATTCAAAGAAGAGAGAACGTCCTTTTCTATTGGGAGCTTCAGTAGGATGCCTTCACCATGCATACATGCTTTAATGTGTTGAGTTACTGCCACATAATTGGCTGATTAGATATTTACTCTAACAAAATGTAGCAACGGAAATAAATGGCTGAAATCATAAGGTACAGCAAAGAGAGCTCTATTATGAAGCTATCAAAAATGTGTCCGCTATTACCAAAATAAATATTTGCATAACAGTAAAATTACAAAAAAGTAACCAATGCTATATATCTTGTCAGGAGTAGAAGAAGAAACAAACACAGCACTAAAATGCGTTGCATTAGGCAGGCAATAAATTTAAACAATAAATAAATTTTTGCGTGGCGGGGTAGAGGGTGATGAAGGCCAGTCACAGCAGGGAAACTTTCATCATCCAGGATTTTACTTGGCCTCTGTGCTCCTGTTGGACAATGTCAGTGTAAATGAACTGGCCTGCCTGCCCAGTCATAAACACCACCGACACAGAGGAGAAGCAGATGGGCCTCTCTGTCAGATCCTTGTCCTTCCTCCTCTTATCCATGTTTCCATTCAGACTATGCCCCGAATGTTTCCTAGTGAGAGCTGTATTTTAACACATCCATCCTCTGCCCACTCTGCCTCTTGCTTCTAAAGTCACTCCATCTTCTTCACTTTCTCATACACACACAAATCACGAATGCACACACACAAACACACAGACCATCTCCCGCTCTGCAGTGTATACTGCCAGATAGCGGTCTGTTGTGTACAGTACAGTCATCTGTTTGTGAGTCACTGACCGCCACACAGACATACTGCAGTGTGTTTTCCTGCTAGAGCTCAATCTACCTTTATGCAGAAGGAAAAACAAGGAAGGCAAATATTACCAAATATACACAAACGTGGAACTGTAAACTTAAAAGGTGAGTCACAGAATTTCAGATAAAAGGAAACTACATATTGCGGGGTAATGAATGCATGGACGGGCCGATTTAGCAGATGGTTGGTGGGAAAAATCTGCACTTACATCACCTGGTGTTACTCCATGCGCACTCCTACTTTTCTTCATCCTGAGGGATGCTCGGCCAGACTCTCCGTCTCCGTGTCAGATCCTCCAAAACTGCAGTTCTTTCCTGCGTCCTGTGCTGTGGGCACCTTCACCAGTACGCCTGCACATGGGAAAAGGGGAGGGTGTAGGAAACAATGTTAAAGTAGCAAATTCCAAAAGTTATTCTGCCTCAATCATAGTAAATCTGCCTGCAGTTGATGTCAGACTTGCTTTAGCCTTGCATCAGTCTTGAACAGTTTTGACCAACTATATGGTGTACATGCAGTGAATAATTTGATACAAAGAAACATTGCATCAGCTGTGATACATAACTTTTCTCTAAGCATTTACAAATCACTGATTTATAATTGCCACCATTTGGATAAAAGCCATATTGTAATAAAATAAAAGGTAATAAAACTTAAAGGAAGTAAAAAAAAAAACCTTCAGTGTTACTGCCAAAGCAACCATAATCACTTTTAGAAACATTTCTTTTTATGCCAGCAGTGTGGCTTAGAGAGGAAATGCCATGGTGTTAGCCTTAGTTAGTCATTGTGGATTATAATGAAATACAATTATTTGTTGCCATCAAATTTTCTACAGTCTCATTAATGGTCTCATTAAATGAAGTCTAGTGTCTGTTTTCTATTCGTCATAATGATAGCTACATTACTTACTGTAAGTGAAATATCTTTGACAACTATTGGATGGATGGATGCAGAATTGCATGTGATCATGTCTTTGTGCTGATGTCTTGCTGATCACATATTCTGTATTATGTGTCCCCATTAGTCTTGTCCCTCTTAAAACTGTACACAAACCTCTTAAATATTAAGTGTGTAAACAAGCAAAAGGTTTGTCAGGGCTCATCTATGACCACCCTGGAGTGCTATTCCTTCCACTATCACCAGGGCGGCGTCTGTGTTCCTGTGGTTCCTGACCTCCGCCCATGCACTCACCTGCGGCTTATCAGCTGTTGATGAGGCCCTATGGGATTTAAGGCCTGGTTGGAGTACTGTTCCTCGCTAGCGTGTTAAACCACCTGTACTTCCCTGGACCTGACCTGAATGAGTGTTTAAGCCACATCATACCACTAATTCAGGGGTGGGCACCTCCAGGCCTCGAGGGCCGGTGTCCTGCAGGTTTTAGATGTGTACTCGATTCATCACAGCTGATTTAAATGGCTAAATTACCTGCTGATCATGTCTTGAAGTTCTCCAGAGGCCTGATAATGAACTAATCATTTGATTCATGTGTGTTGACCCAGGGTGAGATCTAAAACCTGCAGGCCACTGTGCCTTGAGGCCTGGAGTTTCCCGGCCCTGCACTAACTTGTACCTTGCCACTCTTCCAGGGGTGTCGAACTCCAGGCCTCGAGGGTTTTAGATATCACCCTGTTTCAACACGCCTGAATCAAATGATTAGTTCATTACCAGTCCTCTGGAGAACTTCAAGACATGTTGAGGAGGTAATTTAGCCATTTAAATCAGGGGTGTTGGACCAAGGACACATCTAAACCCTGCAGGACACCGGCCCTCGAGGCCTGGAGTTCGACACCTGTGCACACTATCTCATCTAACTGAAAGCAGAATAAAGGATTTTGAAGATGATGGTGGTGTCACAAAAGCATGACGGTGGTGTGCCAGCAATGCCACCATCTATGTGGGTCCTAACATTGTGACCTCAACAACAAACAATATACACTTATATTCCCCATTAAGTTGAAGTCCCTAGCTGTCTGATAAAAGACATGCATTGTTGTTAGCGAGTGGCACCGGAGTTGGTCCAGAGAGCTGGCCTAGATCAAGCTCTACTCATTAGGCTTTGTAGTGAGTATCACTTCTACTGCTTGCTTTTAACCCACTTCCAGTTTCCGCCAGCCTCTCTGAATGTAGTGACTGCGCACTCATCAATTATAGAATGACCGCAGCTGGTGGAAAATCGCCACAAGGCAGAAATGACTGACTAGTCAATGTGACAGACATAAATCAATGTTTTCCATGACATGATTGATCCCCTCAGTGTCCCACCCACATTAACCTGAATTTGGCTGGCACTGTGTCCTTGTGTTAGTGTCTGTGTAGGACTGCTGGGAGACTGCCATTGGTGCTCTCCAGCTGCTGCCAAGTTAAATGGCATGAAAAGAAAATTTCCAAACCACAAACAGTTTAACCTTACTAATAGATGTTCAAAACAATCACCTAGTGTATGTGTGGTGTCGGAGTGACTTCAAACTCCCCTCCCAATAAAAAACTGACTGTTCCATATAAAGCGCTGTGCTTTTTTTTTACTACGAAATGACAGTGGTTTAAAATCTAAGCCATTTGTAAATGATTTTCTGAAAAGTGGAATGAGAGCTTTTTAAATCCTCAGCCAGACTCCTAGGCTATCCACAACCTTTTCTTCTGAAGTATACTTTTAACTATAGTGTTAACTAATAAAATGTCAATTTCAACCTCTGCAAATATTTTGTGAAAGTTTCACATGATTTACTTTTTTTCACAACTGTAAACAATTACACTTAATAATAACAGAAATTTAAAGATACAAGGAGGAATTTACAATAATTTGAAAATAAACCAGCTATTAAAGATAATACTGTATATATATATTATCTTTAATCTTTATAATTTCCAGGACCACCAGGAAGAAAACACTGTAAGAGTATCCTTAGAAGGTATATATTCCCATGCCCTCGCATCAAGGTCGTGATATTACAGATTATCAGCCTGACGTGACCTAAAAGCCAAGGACTACTTTAGTAAAAAAAAAGGACTACAGACAGATGGTCAAAGTGCCATATAAGCCCAGCAATGGTAGATGTAATCCTACAATAGTTTTAAAGCTTTAACGCTGTTAGCAAAATTAATCAAAGATGACTGAATCATGTGCTCAGTGTACAACATGCCCAAAAGTCCCAATTTGGTGTAACTGTATAGATGTAATACATTTTTTAAACAAGCAGTTATGGGAGTTGGCAGTCTCTATGAGACCACTTATTGTGACTTTAGGCAGCATACACTGATTAATTATTTGTTTCTTTGCCTCTGAGGCTACAATTTGAAAGCTGTGGCATTTCCAACTGTTCCAACTTTTACCGAGGTAAAACAGCAAAGATACGATTGGCTTATTTATTATGCTGTTTTGTCAAAGTTCTATATAGTTTTTGTTTGAGACAATTATATTTCGGACAATATTTTAAGGAGATCAGTAGATTGAATACTGAGGATCACTTTCAAACAGAAAGCCATTATATAGGTGTACTTCTTTAAAAAAAAAATTAATTAATGTTAGTCACAATCTTACTTTCAAGTCTTGCTCCTTGCCATTCGTCTTAATAAAAATTTCAGGGCTCCGTCAATGCATCTAAGGAAGTGAAAGCCTTTTGAGGCTTCAGCATGAAACCCAAGAGAACTCTCAAACAACTCATCAGTGGACTTACTTAAGACACTAGATTGCACAGCACAGAGAGAAAAAATAGAAGAGAAGCTTCCACTGACCTCCCCTTCTCATAGCCTTAGCAAAAGACCACCCCAGAGGCTGGTCTCTACCTCTATGAAAAAGATTTGGCATGGATTTGAAGAGCACTTGATCACTGTGCTACATGGGTATTTTTAATGCAATAGGGGGGAAAAAATAACAAAGCAGCTTTAATCTACGACTGGAGATCAAGGCGAGGGTCACAGACAGCCTTGGCTTTACAGTAATCAGTCATTGCACAAAACAAAGCTGCATAAAAAGCTTAAAGGTACACTGCAACTGTAAACTTTCCTAGTCAGATAAAACTCCATTATAGGAGTGAATAAAGATATGCGTAGGATAGCATAACAATATACTGCCTACAAAATACTATATACAATCCCTACAAGGTGTGACGCTACATGATTTTGAGATACATGGTGAATTGCAAGAATTACATTATTAAAATTGTAGTTAGTGATTATAAACTTTGTGGGGGGTTTCCATTGGTTCTATGGTTTCCTGTCACACTCCGTGAATGTGAATATTACATAAAACAAAAGCATTGAATTGGGGAAGCAGGCAAATGCCCTAATGCTGTAAGAGCATGCACAGTAAATGGGAAGTTCATAAAACTAACAAAAACTAGCGCCTGCAATCAAAGGTCTGCATGGCCGAAAACGAAAAATGACAAAATTCACCCATCTGACGAGTTAATCTATGTCACACAGCACCTATGAACAATGGAGAGCTGTGAAGGGTGAGTCATTAATTGAAAACAGCTGGTCACCCACACAAAGGTACCTTTTGTGGTGGTAAAACAAAGAGGGGTAAAGAAACCGTGCGTGGAACTGTGTTAATATTACATTCAGTTACTCTGTAGTCATACAAGGGGAGCTTTTGAAGCCATCTGTATGTCACAACCCCGAAGGAGTTACTTTACATTTATCGCGTACTAACACCCGGAGATTTGCTTATATGACGTGTATTTATTTGGCAAACTGACTTCATTGACCTATTGTTAAACTGTTCTGTGTTGAATTAATCTTTGTTTAAGTTTTGAGTGCTAAATGGAGAAGCTAGCACTGGTCACAGGACATGACAGCTGTCCACATTAGGTTCTGTTTGACTGTGATGCCCACCCACGTTTATTCCATCTAAACCCTACTGAATGAACTTTACTCAGTCCTATGGAACAGCAGTGTAAACACACGGGCTGTTCACAGGTTTTATCTCATCTATATGACCAAATGCAAGAAGCTGAGTGGTCTTGTTTTATTGCCTGAAAAATATAACAAAGACATCATGTTTTTTCCTCCTGAATCATAGGATAAAATTACAAAAAAGGAACTGAAACTCATTCAAATGAGGACTAAGCCAAAGCCAACCGCAGTTTCATTTAAGCCGAAAGATTTAAATATGCTTTTGTATGGTGATTCAAAAGAAACGGCTCAATGATCGCACGCTGCATTTCAAAAACATTCGCACACTATCTGTCGAGTCTAATCTGCCAGGTAGTAGTTCAAGGTTTACAAAAATCACTATTTACAAGCTTCAAAGAGCAAACAGTCGACAAGAAAAAATAAATAAATCAGGCCTCCTGGAGGACAATATCTCCAGTCCACTTTCTTTAATTTGCACAGTTTTAAGGTTATTTACATTACACACATTACACAAGCCTGAAAAATAGAGCATGTTGTGGTGCACGATGCTAAAAAAGCTGTTTTGTAGATGTAACAGCTTGACAAAAATGAGAAGCGAAAGTTTGATCCGTTCCCAAGAGTCCCAAGACACATATGCTTTACAAGTGAAATTTCAATAAAACTATCTAAGCTAGTGAGAACTACTTGCTTTCCCCCCCAGAACTTCTGGAATATCTTACTTGCCAACTTAGGTAAACGTATAGACACTATTTATAGGCTTACTGGCTTCATTGCAGACAATCACAGAATGTTATATATGACTGAAGAACTTCTGCTTTCACAAAAGCACTCCAGGCACCATTTTAGAAAGATCCATATTAATATATTTCCTACATCGCTGAATATGATACCAATCAATATCTGCCAGGCTCCTACAGCAAAGAGTTGATCTGTTAATTTCCTGTGAACATACAAGGTTAAGAACTGCATGTCAACAAAAATACTTGTTAGAAGGTTTCAGCAAGTCTTATTTTTCTATTTTTATCCATCCGTCCCACACTGTATGTGTAGGCTTGTTCTACACACAAAGCAGTTGTTGCACTTCAAGCAGGTGTACTTGTATTTACAAAGTTAGAGCACAAGGAAATAATTATGTCCACAACAATGAATAATCAATTCATAGAAAGAAATACATTGTTACAGATCATAAATATGTGTATGTGTGTGTGTGTGTGGGGGGGGGGGCGCCCTGGCAATACAGTTTTATGTTGTTAATAATTCTAATAAATGTTAGCAAAAGAGTTATCTATTCCTGCTTAAAACAGTTTATTATGGATTTCAACATCTTATTTGGTTTTCATATGTTCATATTTTCAATGACATAAACTTTAATAGCAGGAAAATAACTAGGCATATAATTCTTTACTTTGTCTTTTTGCCATATTTCTCAAGTAACTTATATTTGACAACAGCATAAAAAGGAGGAAATTATGTTTTTGG